>JAZAYU010000718.1:0-172229 GCA_038501625.1 Corbicula japonica | reverse complement strand
AAAGAAAAATAGTAAGACCTTAAAAATCCGTAAAATTGTATTTGCAGTCAAACTCAAAAAAACGAAGCAACACAATTAAAATGCCCACATTAGTAAAATAATACTAACATCAATATTTGAGGTCCTGTAAAAGAACGTTCATATATAAAGACAAAGAACTTTTTTTTTTCGTCATCCATTTTCGCGACAAGAAAAAGGAAGGCCAGACATACTTTTACAAATGTCTCATACATGTGCTTTAACAATTGTAATACAAAAGGACCTTAGATATTGTAGTAACACATTACTATGAAGGCATTTAAATTGATGTTAAGTGTTGCTTTTTGTGTGTTTTTGCAAAAAGAAATTTATGGAGTTTTTAGGTGTAACTATTTTTTTTACTGTTACTTTTCTTAACATTGATACGTTCAAAGTTTTATTGAAATGCATTTTGTCGTTAGGTAAATTGTGATACATTTTCTTTTTAATCAATGAACTTGCAATGACAAATGGCAAAACATGATGTTAAGCATTATAAACTGATAAATATTAAAATCACACAAGACCTTCTTTCAACAACTGCTCAATGGTTGCAAGAGGTGTGTGCAAGTTTGGTAAAATCAAATAAAAATAATGCTGCTAAAATTTACTATATAACACTATGTAATAAAACTAGTGACCCTCGGGGCAGGGCCATTTTTGACCCCCAGAGAATAATTTAAAAACAAGTTTTGTAGATGACCACTACATGATGATACATACCAATACCAAGGTTCTAGGCCTTGTGGTTTTAGAGAACAAAATCTTTTAAGTTTTCCCTATATTAGTCTTTGTAAAACAAGTGACCCCTGGGGCGGGTCCATTTTTGACCCTTTTGACCCCAGGGGGATATTTTGAACAATTTTAGTAGAGGACCACTAGATGATGCTTTATACCAAATATATAAGCTCTTTGCCTTACGGTTTTAGAGAAGATTTTTTTTTAAAGATTTACTATATAACACTATGTAATAAAACTAGTGACCCCCGGGGCGGAGCCATTTTTGACCCCCGGAGAATAATTTACCACTACATTATGACACATACCAAATACAAGATTTAAGTTTTCCCTATATAAGTCTATGTAAAACAAGTGACCCCTGAGGCGGAGCCATTTTGACCCCAGGGGGATAGGTTGAACAATATTGGTAAAGGACCACTAGATGATGCTGTATATCAAATATTAAAGGGTGTCGCTACAGTTTCATGAAATATTTCCCAATAATAGAATTCTTTCAAACTTTGTGTATGTAAAGAACATGATGTTATGCAATGAAAACAATAATAAAAATGATATCTTACCGGGCTTACCTTTTTTTATTAGATGCCAAAGATGTAACATTTTGAACAATTTTTACAATTTTTATACTCTTCTTTGTCGGCATGAAATCATAGACTGCATCACAAGAATATCATTAATAAATCTATTTTTCAGTAAAATAGATGAAAAGGGAACTTTGAAAGCCACCGAACACGACAAATATGAAAATACTGCAGGCTCGGTTTGATTGAGCCTGTTCATGGGCAGTAATGGGAATGCTTATTACTGCCCACGCCGCCTAGCCCCGGGTTGAGCGCAACTCAGTAATTACGCCATTAAATAGTACAATTTCGATCCATCCCAAACGATGGTATGCATATGGCGGTGAACATGGAACCTTCAATGAGGTATTTTCAGATTAATACCAGACATTTTATATTACAAATAAATTGCTAAATATTGCAATACAACTAATGGAACACATATAAAAAATTAAGTATTACCTAATTTACAACAAAAGATTTTTCCGCAATCAATTTATTTTAAGAGATGTTTTAAGTTTACCGGAGTTTTACATAATATAATTTCACCAAATACTACCAATACATTCTCTAATGTATAACAAACATAAAATGAAAAAAAAAGATAAATGTAGGTCACCGTGTTAGTTTGTTCGAAATTACAATTTCAAAAAGGGGGTGGGGGGTAATTATGTATAAACAAAAAGACTCAAAGGTATATAGTGTACATCATTAATAATTACTGTGGTATCATTTTATTTAGCGATTGCTTAATTTTCGCGTATTTCGCGCTCGGACCAGTGCGAGAATTTAAACCTAGGCCAAAATTTAACCAATAATCCACATACGTATCCGAAACGGGCTATTACCGAATAAGTCAAGTCTTGGACCGTGAACTGTGTTTTATACATTGATAAAACCCAGATTGGACCGTGAACTATGTTTAATACATTGCATTTAGACGGTGGTACAGTAGTTTAATATCGAGCTCTAGCTCGGGTCGCGAAGCGACCCGAGCGTTAAGCTCGTCTTAAGGTCGCAGGAATGCCCATTCACTAAGGAGAAAAAAAGGTTGTCCACTTCGTTTGCGCTGGTTTCCGGTTGTGCACAGCATAAGGCAATGTAAACACGGGAAAAAAACTGACCGGTAAAAACTTACGGCAAAGTATTGTTTTTACAAATTTTGTTATTGACTTTATTTTTATAAATTGCTAATGGCAAAATATCTTTAAAAATTAAAACTTATTATTCGGTAGCATTGTTATCGGACTAGCATTTTGGAAAGCTAAAAAACTAAATCGTCTGTTTAGAGAGTAGGTTGTCGTTCGTTGTAACCAAAATAGCAATACTAGCAATCGGCCATTTTGAGAAATTAGACTGAAGAAGTCAAGTTGAAAACTACTGAATGGTAGCTTGTCAGTGGAGTATTAGGCCTTTAAATTCAAAGGAGCATAAGGCCCATCGACGGAACAATCAGATGCATGGAGTTTTTCTTGAAAACAATATGTAAGGCTGGTGAGAACCAACTTTTATGTGAAGTTGAATTGTGAACTGGACCTCGCAATGTCACTCAGTCACATTGTGAGACACACTGAGCTTAGCGTAGACCAGCGCCACAATTCAGTTTTGTATAAGAGTTTTTTGTCACTGGTCATGTTCGTCATTCAGACATGTGAGCTCATGGCAGTCGAAGATATTGTTTGTGAGAGTACTGAACACGAGGTATGAGATTTCTTTTATTTATTCTTATAAAACACATGGCACAAGAGCAAATCTACACCACAGGCACAGGGGCGTTGAAGACTGACCCTTTTTTCTAAAAAAAAAAGAAACTGGCCGCCGCCCCTCCCCCCTAAAAATGAGGGTCTACACTTGGTCTACACTGCATAAACATAATGATTACTGTTTTGGTTGATATATTGGGATCGTTATCAGTCTATTCACACCATATTTATGATCAAATACCATGGAATTGGTATATGAATTACAGTCAATAGGCCACAAACATGTCAAATGAGCCACACTTTATTTTGAAAAAGCTCAAATAGGCCTCAAAAATAGGCCACATTTTAATTTATTTATAAAGTTTTTAGCATCATTGTGTTAATATGTTCTATGTCAGTTTATGATGTTTTATAAAATATTTTTCATGAACAAGTTGCTTCATAGATTGGACATTTTGTACAAAGCAACATGTACTTTTCCGGATTTTTGTCCAAGACTATCATGACTAAACAGGTGGGAAAACAATTAACAAAATGTTGCAACAAAAGAAAAGACATCATTTATATGTCAATATGCTCTTTTGATCAATGACCTTAGTCTACAAAAGTCACTCTGTCTACACTAGCACAGAATCAAATATTGATGGTTGCAACATAAGCTGTGTATTTTGCATTGTCCAACATGGAAATTGGTTTAGAAATAAATTTATTTATTTATTTAATATGACACCTTTGACTGCATTAGCACCTCTGACTTTTACTGCAAGTGATGTAAATTGTGATCTTATATACCGGTATTTAAACAGTGTGACACCCAGACAAAACTGATTGAATCAACAGCTTGGATAGGTGTAGAGAAGAGATTATGACTGTAACATAAATTACTTTACTTTATGATGACAGTCCAATTTTTTAAGCAAAAATGACAATCAGATGATGTTTTAATTTGTTCTTGGGTTTCAGGATGACAAGCACAATTTTAGATATCAATTAAGCAATGATACTATTTTTTTTAAAAGCTTGTGTAAATCTAAAAACAAAACTAACTCTTTACAGTGATTGCCATATACAATAGACTTACAAGTACTGCCTGAATTGACTTGTGGCCTATTTGACATGGTACCTCCAGAAACAATTTATGTTTTTTTTTATATTTTGGCCAAATACATGACAGATTGTCCTAAATGTATGAAATTTCAGGTTATGTAAATTGTACAGACAATAATTTTCTCAAAGTAACTACTGAGTATTACCTTTTTAATTTTAATACACAGTACTGTAGTATGAGATTTTAAATAAAAGGGAAATTTACCCTTTTACTCTACAGACATGCCTTTTTACCCGTGTGAGACCGGTGTAGATCCAGATTAACTGGCACATCTAATCAGGATCTGCACTGTTCACTTTTTGGTCAGAAATAACCTAATGATTTAAACAAGTGAACATTGCAGATCCTGATCAGACATCATGGATGTGCTGGCTGATCTGAATCTACACAGTTTTTCCATGTCATAAAGGTGTTTACATGGAGGAAAGGGTTAATCTCCAATATATTATCATCAGTTGGGACCAAAAAGTTTGACCAGAAAGCAGAATACATGTGTACCAAGAATAGCATCAAATATCAAGTTAATGCTCATTTTGGGAATTAAAAGTGTTCTATTATTACCATATTTTCTGTCATGTGCACATTTCAACATGATTTCATTATCAAAATGTGTATATGAGGTACATGTATAATCAAATACACTATTTACAAGGTGTCTGCTTTGTTTTGTTTTATTTTTGCAAATTTTGTTAAATATTCATGGTATCACTAAATTTGCTCAGCATCAAAAAGTTGTGTTTTAGAAAATAAAAAAAATCAGAGCTTTCATAATCATTTAAATTGTTGAAAAAAGTAGATTGCTGTGAAGAGGAAGAGAAACATTTCTTGCCATGTCAGTGGGTTTTTGGCCTCTTTAAATACATTTAAAAATCTGAATATACCGGTACTTGGATCTGCTTAAGCTGGACTTTAACACAAAAAACTGGAAATTGCACTCATAATAAAAACAATGATTTTTTCTTTTGTATGTTTGTGTTTTAGCAATGTAACAGTAGAGAAGTTTACATTTTTTAATATATGGTACTTTTTAAAGAGAAATTTACCTACCATATTTTAAAGTAGTTGTGCCTAAATTTCTGCAACGAAAAATACAAAATCAAGAAAATACCAACTGGAATGAGCTTCAGAATTTTGAAATTCACATTTTCCAGTATATATATTACATTTATAAAATACTTACCAGACAGAGATCCAAAAGTGGTTATGAATAATGGCATGTTTATGTGTTCATGGGTTTACATTTTTTTGCAAACAATCTCTTAAAATTGTTATTATACATTTAAAAAAATGGACCAACAACATTTTTAATGCATGATTTGATTGGCAAGCGCAATTCATTTATGAATGAAAATATAATATAAAGAAGCATTTTGTTTCAAATCAGTTACTAAGACCTGTAAAGGAGTGTTACATATGGATAATCAGACTACATGATATTGTACATGTTTATGTTTAATTGATTGAGATTATTTCATCTATTTTGGCCCAATAGATGAACTATTTTTCAACTTAAATAAGTAATTCTATCATGCACATTTAAGTAACTTGGCTCAAATATGTACCATATTGTCACCAAATATGTACTATATTGTCATAATATTTTTCACACAGCATCTATAGCTTCAAATTACTTTTGTTAATAACTGAAAATTCCTATCGCATTGTCATTCCTGGAGATATTTTCAAATGACTGCACAAATATGCCCAAAAATCTAGGTGATGTATCACACTACATATTGAAGTCTCAATGTGGTGTTAATGTGATGTACATGTATATTAAAACAGTACTTTTTAGGTCTATATTATAACTTTATTCATTTACATGCATATATATTTTTTGAATAGCATGGAACAATTTTGTGCAATTGCAAGTTACAATTGCAAGTGTAATCAAGGTAACATTTTAAAAAATAAAATTTATTTTTCAGACAATAATATATTAATTTTCATGCACATGTGACAATGTAATATTTTCATGTATCAATGAAGAATTTATCAATATTCAATATTGCATTAAGTGAGGTAATGGAACACATTTGGGTTGTTAATTTAAGCAAGTAGCCTTTGTGTTTACACATTAAAACCCAAATGTTTAGTAAAAGTCAGATTGCCAGTTGTCCAGCTGAATTAAGTTGATGTAGACTTAAATTCTTTCCAAAAATCATATAATTTTATTGTGCATGAGTAGGCTAACAAATGTTATAAACAAATTATTTTTTAATATAAATCATTATCTGAGATTAATAAAGCTAGAGCTCGATAAGAGGCAGTGCCTTAGTTCATATTACTCGTTAAGAAAAACTGTAGCGTACGCCTTTAATAGTTTAATGATACAGACAATACTTTAAGTAACGCTACGGTATAATTACGTCACATTCGCGTTATCCTAATCGATCGTACATCATATTGTAACGGTCGAATACATGCCCGGTGCGCTTTTATGCAAATGATGATCTAAAGTAGCATCTTTTTCACAGTTAAAGGCGATGTGTCACTGTTTTATTCAATTACAAGGAATGATGTGGACCAAAAGATTTCCCGATTAAATGCCATTTTCGTTAAAAATGAAAAATATATGAGTTGTCGTCAATATCGCTCGTACGTGTAAACCTAGCAATAGTTTTCCTCGACATTTTAAATAAAAATTTTAAAGTAATCAACATGAATTTAAAGTTGTGGACTATGCTCGTGGGTAACCTTTTCCTTGCAAAAAACATTTTTGCCAAAGGTACGGAACTTATCCTCTATACTTTTTTTCAATTAATCGTTTCACTATAAAATAATTTAAACTTTATTTTTAAATACTATAATTATGCATTATTTTTCGTGTATAATTATTAATTTATTATTACATGTATACTATTTATGAATTATAAAATATCCTAACTGTTAATTTTCTGTAAAAACAATTTAATAAAACCCTTTCGAAAGTCTAGCTTCTGACTAGTTACTAAAGCGACTGTGTTCCAATCATGATAAGTTCCAGATTTTGATAATTTACCTTATAGACGAACTTTTTTACACTTAAATTAAACAAAACTATACTGATCATAAACTTCGATTGCTCTGCATAGCATTCAATTTAAATGTTTCTTTTAAAGAAATTGCATTCATCGTTTCACTCCTTCTATGCAGGTATTATCGCGTGAGCGACCAGAGTAGATTCAGATCAACCGGACATGTGTGCCGTCGTATCTGGATCTACACTGATCATTTCTTCAGCTTACGTCTTTGTCGTCAGATTTGGTTCTACAATATTCGCTTTTCAATAAATAAGGTTATTTCTGACTAAGAATAAAGTTTAAATCATGATCCGACTGCACAGCTGTAATTTGGAACTAAAATTGCCGCACACAAAATAAAACCCATAAAATATGGAGTAAAATATTAAAGCTAGATTCTTGGAATGAAATTAAACTGAAGTATATTGAACATGTTGAATAAAAAGAGAACGGACGGTGTAGATATAGATCATCTGGCATATCCATGCCGTCTGATCAGGATCTACTTTTTTATTCAGTAGTCTTTCTGAAGTATAGATCCTGATTTGACACCATAGATGTGCCGGCTGATTCGGATCTTAAGCGTTCGAATATGCGATACAACCCGTATATTTAGAGTAAAGATATTCTATAATTATTGATATTGGATATAAATGTCACATGAATTCTAAATGTAAAGCTGGCAAATGGCGGGAGAGTTTCTATTTTAGGTATTGATATTGGAGATGGATTCCGAATGTCAAACTGGCAATGGCGGGAGGTTTTCTATTTTAGGTATTGATATTGGATATGCATGTCAGATGGATTCCGAATGTCAAGCTGGCAATGGCGGGAGGTTTTCTATTTTGGTATTGATATTGGATTGACATGTCAGATGGATTCTGAATGTCAAGCTGGCAATGGCGGGAGGTTTTCTATTTTGGTATTGATATTGCAATGGCGGGGGGGGGTCTATTTTAGGTATTGATATTTGATATACATGTCAGATTGATTCCGAATGTCAAGCTGGCAATGGCGGGGGGTTTTCTATTTTAGGTATTGATATTGGATATAAATGTCAGATGGATTCCGAATGTCAAGCTGGCAATGGCGGGGTGTTCTATTTTAGGTAATAATATTGGATATAAATATCAGATGGATTCCGAATGTCAAGCTGGCAATGGCGGGAGGTTTTCTATTTTAGGTATTGATATTGGATATACATGTCAGATGGATTCCGAATGTCAAACTGGCAATGGCGGGAGGTTTTCGACCTGCAACAAATGGTTCGGTGTGTGCACGTGTACCATCAATGCAGATCGTAAGTACCATCAAGAACATTTAATTCACCTACTTCAGTCTTGAGAAAAAGAAAGTACAGATAAATCGACAAATGCAATTACTAAGTATACAGGAAGTGAACCTTATCTATCGATTATTTCATTATCAAGTGGTACATGTACATATATATCGGATTTGAGTATGCATTATTTTTTTTGCGTATGAGGCAAAAGTTTCTTTTCAGACAAACCCTCTTTGTTATAATAGATGAAAAGCGAGCGGTTTTGACTCTCGGTGTGTTTCAAATTAGAGCCATTTTATTACAGTGACAAATGAAATATTCATAAAGGCAACATATTTATGAATTTATTGAATTCTTTATCCTTCGGGCATCGCCTAAGTACGCCAGTGGTATCATTGTATTTCGCGGTATGATTTAATTTCGCGATATCATTACATTTCAAGGGTTCAAATTTACGCATTTCGAGTAACTGTTAATGCGCTAAATATAAACCCCAGCGAAATCACACCATGTTGTAAGACGAACTTGGAACCTCGTATAGCAGTATCAGTTTTGCTGTTGTTACGATAATTAAAATTGTATCTTCTATTTAGGTGTGGGACTGACATTTCAGCAAGACAAAGAGTTCTTTGACTGTCCGGACACGTCTAAATGTAATCAAAGTGAAATTGGGTCGTGCAAAGACTGTGTTCCAAGAGGTACCTAAATGTTTATTTCGTTCACTTGTTTAGTAAAATTCTATGTCTGTTTTATGATGTTCTTCTGTCATAATTTACAGCTTTTCTTGTCGATGTTAAACAAACATATCCATGTCGCGTGAACGTCGTTGCTAATTCATTCGTTGCTAAGTCATATGTACGTCAAGCTTATTTCGTTGATTAGGTATATTTTACTTTTATTTACGTGTTTATATTGTTGTTTAGCCAAACTTTACAGCGTTTTGACGTTGTTTAGTCAGAATTTACTTCGTGTTTTTCTCGTTGTTTAATTTGCGTCGTGTTTATATTGTTTAAGCCATAATTTACGCTGTGTTTTTGTCGTTATTTAAGAATAACCAATAGCTTCCGGTGAAGTATCGCAGGTTCATTTACGGGGCGGAGTTCAGATGCGTAAGGATATATCACGAGGGGCCTAGCCCCGAGTGATATATATCTACGCAGCTGAATAACGCCCCGTGAATTATCATACGATAATTCACCGGAAGCTATTGATTATTTCAATTCCAACACGACACTTCTGACTGAATTAGCGAAATAATCATAACTCGATTTTAGCGCGTTGTAATAATGGCAAATGGGTTTTTAGGTCGGCAGTTATTGTTTACTCCCTAAACATCTCCATATTAAAAAAACTGATAATAATTAAAAGATTGAATAACAAGCTTTAATACATGTCCATCCAACCGCGCAACCAGCACTCTCCAGTCGTCGTTCGAACCGTATTTATCATTCCAGGGGTTTAATACTGCACCAGGAAATAACATGTAAACAACGGAAATGACGTGACGTCGTTTAATTGGCGCGTTAAAGTCACCTTAACGTTGCCGCAAAATAGCGGACAATAATTATAGTATTTTATCTAAATATATAATTTAAAAGTAAACATTATTCTATTACCGTAGTATCACCATATTACGCGCGGGTAAAATTTATGTGCTTTCTTTAATGCGCGAAATTAAATCCCAGCGAAAAATACAATTACCATGTGATAAGTTTATACCGACAGGTATTTAGTGATAGCCGTGCCCACGCACGGTGAATTATCGTGTAATAATTCACAGCAAATTCTATCGGAAAAACGTGAAGTCGTGTTAGAATAAACCATAATTTACGTCGCGGTTTTGTCCGTTTAGCCAAAATTTACGTCGTGTTTTGTCCGTTTAGCCAAAATTTACGTCGCGGTTTTGTCCGTTTAGCCAAAATTTACGTTGTGTTTTCTCCGTTTAGCCAAAATTTACGTCGTGTTTTCTCCGTTTAGCCAAAATTTACGTCGTGTTTTCTCCGTTTAGCCAAAATTTACGTCGTGTTTTCTCCGTTTAGCCAAAATTTACGTCGTGTTTTCTCCGTTTAGCCAAAATTTACGTCGTGTTTTCATCGATGCTTAGCCATAATCTACTTCATTTTTCTTTTGTTATTAAGTAATAATTTACACCGTGTTTTGGTTGTTGTTAAGCCATTATTTACGTCGTTTTATTTTGTTGTTTAGCCATACTTTTCAGCCTGCTTTGTCGTTGTTAAGCCATAATTTGTTTTCTTGTTAAGCCATAATTAATATGTTATTAACATTATTGTTCAGCCATTCACGACGTGCTTGATTCGTTGTTTAGCCATTTTTCGTCGTTTTTTTTGGTTTAGCTAATAATTACATTGTGTTCTGACCTTTATAATTGCGTTTAATGTAGAAAATCACTTTGTGCGTTCCCCCAAGTATGGCTAAAATAGCCGATAACCTTTAAATTTTGTGTAAAATATTAAATTGGGATGCCAATAATTAGTTTTCGCAACTCTTTATGAAAAAGATTTATTAATTATCAGCTCATGTTTTGAACGTTTGTTTTTCAGACTACCTAAAGTTTGATGACGAACATGATTGGTATGGACCACTAACCAAGCCTCCGTTTGGTGTGCAGTTTATTTATGATGCGCCGGTAAAAGCTTTGTTACAATATAGTCCGAAGATTTTTAATGCTCAGGGGTAACCGAGAATAACGGTCTGTGGGCTTGGATCATTCGAGATGCGTGTTTAAAAAATAACACGCGGGCGGGATGAGGTTTAAATACTCACCGTGAAATGATTCGAACTTACAGACTGCATACTGTCATTAAGTTCCTGTGTATATACCCTTTTCGCTCTAAACAAATAAAATACTAATGAACAACAAATTTCAGCCAACAATGTAGTTCGCACAATAATATAGTAAATTTATGAATGGAGTAAAATGTCTACTGTTGTATAACAGCAACAGATATTTCCTAAAGGTAAGAGATTAGTATGTGCCGAAGAGTAACCGTTACGGAAAATTAGGCTCAGACGTAGTATGCCGCAGTTATGACTTCGCATAGCACACACACACAACTGCAAAATATGGAAAAGGAAAACAACATTGAGGGATACGGATTTATCAATCGAACAGGTTGAATAACTCTTGCGGATATACACTGTGCTGTGCTAAAATCATTCCTGGGTAGTAAAAAATGTATATTTTGTGGTTGCTGTCATTAACATTTATTATAACTGTAGTCACATACAATTTATATGTTTATAATTGTAGATTTTTTGCGTTAGAGTTATTCAAGTCATTAAACTGTAAATTAAGTTGGATTACACTATTAAACATATATACATTTAGTTTTATAGCGGCCATAAATAAATATGTATAGAGTTATTACAAACAAATACATTTACTTTGTATGTGAGTGGTGTTTTAAGAAATATTCATGCAACCTAATAATTTGCTGTTACAAACAATTACTTTGTCATTGTTTCAGTCATATGCCAACACATTTACTAGATGCATTTATTCTTGCATACCAGATCAGGTCATCCGGAATTTCAGTCGTATAGATGTTTTAGAGTTATCTCTTGTAATTTATAGTGATTGCAGTAAGATTGTGGCAGTTACACTCATTTCAATCTCACTAAAGTCAGATCTAACAAAATGTTAGATCTGATGACGGCCCGTAGATACCGTACATAAGCTTTAGCGGTTTTCCCCGATTACTATTTTTAGAAATTATCAACACAGGAAGCATTATATACAGCGCTCGCAAAATGATCTGAAGATGTTATTATATGTGTGAAGTTGGCAATGCAATCGTAGATCGCCGTTCGACATTCAATGCATAGCTGTGCAATCGACATACAGCTCTGCATTGGCAGACTATCCGCCAATGTACAGCTGTGAGATCGACATTCAGCTCTGCATTCAATGTTTAGCTCTGGGTTGGTCATTCAGCTCGGCATTTAAAAAGGTAAGTCACTCAATGTTTAGCTGTGGGTTCGACATTCAGCTATGCATTCGCCAATGTACAGCTCTGAGTTCGACATTCAGCTCTGCATTCAAAACGGGAGGTCCCTCAATGTTTAGCTGTGGGTTGGACATTCAAATCTGCATTCGCCAATGTACAGCTGTGGGTTCGACATTCAGCTATGCATTCGCCAATGTAGAGCTGTGGGTTCGACATTCAGCTCTGCATTCAAAACAGGAGTTAACTCAATGTTTAGCTGTGGGTTGGACATTCAGATCTGCATTCACCAATGTACAGCTGTGAGTTCGACATTCAGCTCTGCATTCAAAACGGGAGGTATCTCAATGTTTAGCTGTGGGTTGGACATTCAGATCTGCATTCACAAATGTACAGCTGTGAGTTCGACATTCAGCTATGCATTCGCCAATGTAGAGCTGTGAGTTCGACATTCAGCTATGCATTCGCCAATGTACAGCTGTGAGTTCGACATTGAGCTCGGCATTCAAAAAGGTAAGTCCCTCAATGTTTAGCTGTGGGTTCGACATTCAGCTCTGCATTCGCCAATGTGCAGCTCTGAGTTCGACATTCAGCTCTGCATTCAAAACGGGAGGTCCCCCAATGTTTAGCTGTGGGTTGGACGTTCAGATCTATATTCGCCAATGTACAGCTGTGGGTTGGACATTCAGCTATGCATTCGCCAATGTAGAGCTGTGAGTTCGACATTCAACTCTGCATTCAAAACAGGATTTCCCTCAATGTTTAGCTGTGGGTTGGACATTCAGATCTGCATTCACCAATGTACAGCTGTGGGTTCGTCATTCAGCTCTGCATTCAAAACGGGAGGTATCTCAATGTTTAGCTGTGGGTTGGACATTCAGATCTGCATTCACCAATGTACAGCTGTGAGTTCGACATTCAGCTATGCATTCGCCAATGTGGAGCTGTGAGTTCGACATTCAGCTATGCATTCGCCAATGTACAGCTGTGAGTTCGACATTGAGCTCGGCATTCAAAAAGGTAAGTCCCTCAATGTTTAGCTGTGGGTTCGACATTCAGCTATGCATACGCCAATGTGCAGCTCTGAGTTCGACATTCAGCTCTGCATTCAAAACGGTAGGTCCCTCAATGTTTAGCTGTGGGTTGGACATTCAGATCTGCATTCGCCAATGTACAGCTGTGGGTTCGACATTCAGCTATGCATTCGCCAATGTAGAGCTGTGAGTTCGACATTCAGCTCTGCATTCAAAACAGGAGTTCCCTCAATGCTTAGCTGTTCGTTGGACATTCAGATCTGCATTCACCAATGTACAGCTGTGGGTTCGACATTCAGCTCTGCATTCAAAACGGGAGGTATCTCAATGTTTAGCTGTGGGTTGGACATTCAGATCTGCATTCGCCAATGTACAGCTGTGGGTTGGACATTCAGCTATGCATTCGCCAATGTAGAGCTGTGAGTTCGACATTCAGCTCTGCATTCAAAACAGGAGTTCCCTCAATGCTTAGCTGTTCGTTGGACATTCAGATCTGCATTCACCAATGTACAGCTGTGGGTTCGTCATTCAGCTCTGCATTCAAAACGGGAGGTATCTCAATGTTTAGCTGTGGGTTGGACATTCAGATCTGCATTCACCAATGTACAGCTGTGAGTTCGATATTCAGCTATGCATTCGCCAATGTAGAGCTGTGAGTTCGACATTCAGCTATGCATTCGCCAATGTACAGCTGTGAGTTCGACATTGAGCTCGGCATTCAAAAAGGTAAGTCCCTCAATGTTTAGCTGTGGGTTCGACATTCAGCTATGCATTCGCCAATGTGCAGCTCTGAGTTCGACATTCAGCTCTGCATTCAAAACGGGAGGTCCCTCAATGTTTAGCTGTGGGTTGGACATTCAGATCTGCATTCGCCAATGTACAGCTGTGGGTTCGACATTCAGCTATGCATTCGCCAATGTAGAGCTGTGAGTTCGACATTCAGCTCTGCATTCAAAACAGGAGTTCCCTCAATGTTTAGCTGTGGGTTGGACATTCAGATCTGCATTCACCAATGTACAGCTGTGGGTTCGTCATTCAGCTCTGCATTCAAAACGGGAGGTATCTCAATGTTTAGCTGTGGGTTGGACATTCAGATCTGCATTCACCAATGTACAGCTGTGAGTTCGACATTCAGCTATGCATTCGCCAATGTAGAGCTGTGAGTTCGACATTCAGCTATGCATTCGCCAATGTACAGCTGTGAGTTCGACATTGAGCTCGGCATTCAAAAAGGTAAGTCCCTCAATGTTTAGCTGTGGGTTCGACATTCAGCTCTGCATTCGCCAATGTACAGCTCTGAGTTCGACATTCAGCTCTGCATTCAAAACGGGAGGTCCCTCAATGTTTAGCTGTGGGTTGGACGTTCAGGTCTGCATTCGCCAATGTACAGCTGTGGGTTCGACATTCAGCTATGCATTCGCCAATGTAGAGCTGTGAGTTCGACATTCAACTCTGCATTCAATACAGGAGTTCCCTCAATGTTTAGCTGTGGGTTGGACATTCAGATCTGCATTCACCAATGTACAGCTGTGGGTTCGTCATTCAGCTCTGCATTCAAAACGGGAGGTATCTAATGTTTAGCTGTGGGTTGGACATTCAGATCTGCATTCACCAATGTACAGCTGTGAGTTCGACATTCAGCCATGCATTCGCCAATGTAGAGCTGTGAGTTCGACATTCAGCTATGCATTCGCCAATGTACAGCTGTGAGTTCGACATTGAGCTCGGCATTCAAAAAGGTAAGTCCCTCAATGTTTAGCTGTGGGTTCGACATTCAGCTATGCATTCGCCAATGTGCAGCTCTGAGTTCGACATTCAGCTCTGCATTCAAAACGGTAGGTCCCTCAATGTTTAGCTGTGGGTTGGACATTCAGATCTGCATTCGCCAATGTACAGCTGTGGGTTCGACATTCAGCTATGCATTCGCCAATGTAGAGCTGTGAGTTCGACATTCAGCTCTGCATTCAAAACAGGAGTTCCCTCAATGCTTAGCTGTTCGTTGGACATTCAGATCTGCATTCACCAATGTACAGCTGTGGGTTCGACATTCAGCTCTGCATTCAAAACGGGAGGTATCTCAATGTTTAGCTGTGGGTTGGACATTCAGATCTGCATTCGCCAATGTACAGCTGTGGGTTCGACATTCAGCTATGCATTCGCCAATGTAGAGCTGTGAGTTCGACATTCAGCTCTGCATTCGCCAATGTACAGCTGTGAGTTCGACATTGAGCTCGGCATTCAAAAAGGTAAGTCCCTCAATGTTTAGCTGTGGGTTCGACATTCAGCTCTGCATTCGCCAATGTACAGCTCTGGGTTCGACATTCAGCTCTGCATTCAAAACGGGAGGTCCCTCAATGTTTAGCTGTGGGTTGGACGTTCAGGTCTGCATTCGCCAATGTACAGCTGTGGGTTCGACATTCAGCTATGCATTCGCCAATGTAGAGCTGTGAGTTCGACATTCAACTCTGCATTCAATACAGGAGTTCCCTCAATGTTTAGCTGTGGGTTGGACATTCAGATCTGCATTCACCAATGTACAGCTGTGGGTTCGTCATTCAGCTCTGCATTCAAAACGGGAGGTATCCTAATGTTTAGCTGTGGGTTGGACATTCAGATCTGCATTCACCAATGTACAGCTGTGAGTTCGACATTCAGCCATGCATTCGCCAATGTAGAGCTGTGAGTTCGACATTCAGCTATGCATTCGCCAATGTACAGCTGTGAGTTCGACATTGAGCTCGGCATTCAAAAAGGTAAGTCCCTCAATGTTTAGCTGTGGGTTCGACATTCAGCTATGCATTCGCCAATGTGCAGCTCTGAGTTCGACATTCAGCTCTGCATTCAAAACGGGAGGTCCCTCAATGTTTAGCTGTGGGTTGGACATTCAGATCTGCATTCGCCAATGTACAGCTGTGGGTTCGACATTCAGCTATGCATTCGCCAATGTAGAGCTGTGAGTTCGACATTCAGCTCTGCATTCAAAACAGGAGTTCCCTCAATGCTTAGCTGTTCGTTGGACATTCAGATCTGCATTCACCAATGTACAGCTGTGGGTTCGACATTCAGCTCTGCATTCAAAACGGGAGGTATCTCAATGTTTAGCTGTGATGTTTAGCTGTGGGTTGGACATTCAGATCTGCATTCACCAATGTACAGCTGTGAGTTCGACATTCAGCTATGCATTCGCCAATGTAGAGCTGTGAGTTCGACATTCAGCTATGCATTCGCCAATGTACAGCTGTGAGTTCGACATTGAGCTCGGCATTCAAAAAGGTAAGTCCCTCAATGTTTAGCTGTGGGTTCGACATTCAGCTATGCATTCGCCAATGTACAGCTGTGAGTTCGACATTCAGCTATGCATTCGCCAATGTACAGCTGTGAGTTCGACATTGAGCTCGGCATTCAAAAAGGTAAGTCCCTCAATGTTTAGCTGTGGGTTCGACATTCAGCTATGCATTCGCCAATGTACAGCTGTGAGTTCGACATTCAGCTCTGCATTCAAAACGGGAGGTCCCTCAATGTTAAGCTGTAGGTTGGACATTCAGATCTGCATTCGCCAATGAACAGCTGTGGGTTCGACATTCAGCTCTGCATTCAAAACGGGAGGTATCTCAATGTTTAGCTGTGGGTTGGACATTCACATCTGCATTCACCAATGTACAGCTGTGGGTTCGACATTCAGCTATGCATTCGCCAATGTACAGCTCTGAGTTCGACATTCAGCTCTGCATTCCAAACGGGAGGTCCCTCAATGTTTAGCTGTGGGTTGGACATTCAGATCTGCATTCGCCAATGTACAGCTGTGGGTTCGACATTCAGCTATGCATTCGCCAATGTACAGCTGTGAGTTCGACATGCAGCTCTGCATTGAAAACGGGAGGTCCCTCAATCTTTATCAGTGGGTTCGACATTTAGATCGGCTTTCAAAAAGTTTAGTTCTTCAATGTTACTTTGGTATTTAAAGACATGTTAAAATTCTTCAATGTTTTGCCATGCGTTGGACACTTACCCCTGCATTCAGCAATGTACAGCTATGCCATTCTCCAATATACGATATTCTGGTTATTCTTCTTGTATAAAATGTTGAAAAATGAAAAATGCAAATGAGGATTTTCTACACTCACAGAAGACAGCTCAGATTCCCGTTTTACACAAATCGCCGCGTTCTTGTTTTGCACTATTTATTGATGCTGAAGTTATTCTTCCGATACGTCGAGTTTTAAAAGAAGATGCTAAAAAAACTAACCACTTAATTTAAAACAGTTTCACCCGGTGGTCCTATTAATAAGAACTTATGTTTTCAAATTTAAAGTAACAAATAATAAAACGTTACATTTTAGATCAATCAGTTTTATTTTTTCAAATCTTTTTGCGTTTTGAATCGTAACAATTTTGCATTAAAGTGCCAGCATTTATATATTTGTAAGACATTTTAAAATGCATAGCTGAACACGCTTCAAAAGCTATGTATAGATTTTTTCCGTTTTTAACAATTACGAATTTAATATCACAGAGAAATGTAAACTATTTGATATCTTAGTCTCATCTGTTCTTAATTATTCATCGTATGTATGGGGTTTAAATGAAGGAAAAGATACTGAAATAGTCCACACAAAATTTTTAAGAAACGTTTTATTTGTTAATAAGCCTACAAATCTCTCAGCATTATACGGAGAACTAGGAAGGGTACCTTTAATCATCATAAGAAAAATACATATGATTCGATATTGGATAAAATTTCTAAATCTTGACAATAAAAAGTTTAAAGTATTTATATAATTTAGGGAAGCGTTGTTTTGGCCTCGTCTTGTTGTTTTCCTTTTGGTATAAAACGTACAAATAAGTCGCTTTTGTATCCGTATACGCTGAAAATAAATCGACTTTCTTTTCTTCAATGACGATAACTTCGACATTTTAAACGCAAAAGTCAGTTTGTTTGTGGCGAATTTCTGGTTTTGAAACTCGCAAAAGTCCCTCTATCGTTTAGTCATTGTAAATATGTTGAAATGAAGTTTAAACTCGTATATTTTAACAGAAGCATTTTAATGTGGAGTTTCCGCTGAACGTAGATTAAATGACAATAGGTCTGAACCGAGTATACAACAGAAAGGTCGTAGGTCTGGGTCGACTGCAGTATGGTAGAACATATGACTGGACCGACTGAAGAAATGACCGTTAGACGTAGGTCTGTTGGAAAAACATAGACTTCACCAATCGAAACTATTAGTTTAATATTCTAGTATCTTCGAGCCTCTGGATCAGATCTCGCAAGGAAGCCGGCGAACATTTTATTCATCCCACCGCACTACAACAAAACCTTTAGTTAACTCCTTAAAGATAAACGTATGCGGCATAATTTATGAACCTGTCGAAATATAAACTGTGAAATAGCTGTAATAATGTTTCTGTTGTTTCAAAATTATAAAAAAGTTTCAGTCCCACAGAAACTATAGGAACACTTTCGCCGGAGTATATAGGTCTTGATCGTAGAGCCTCGGAAATCGGCCGAGAGGTTGTGATTAAGCCTAACCTATGTGAAGTTTTCATAACACATTGTAAGCAATTCTATGTCCGTAATATGCCCACCGAACTGTCGTATGAATACATGCGTTACGGCCTTTAAAGGTTACATGCATTTTACTGGCACGTGATGCAGAAATCGGGATTTGGCCGAGGCCAGACAAAAGATAGGCAAACAATCTATCATATCGCCAGTGACAGTATAACTGTTGCCAGTGTTCCGCACCTGATAAAACTGAGTGATATATAACTTATCTCACCTTTTTATGTTTAAAATAAGGGATATAATGGAAAAAAGATTGAAAGATACATGTCAGGAACGGCAACAGTAGATACAGCCTCCCTACACAGCCTTAACATGACATGTACAAAAGAAAAAGATCGAGCCTCTAAGTTCTATAACAAGATTTACATTAAATCTTCATACAATCTAAGTTTCCTTTTTATTTATTTTAAACCACTGCCACCGCACTACATATATACGTTGCACAATCATGATAATCATATTGCTTAAATATAAATCCGGCTAGCGGATTTGGTCGTATTAAATGAAACGACATTCTGGAGAGGTTCAACACAAAGCCACCATATTTACAATAACTGGACGCAGACGTAAAATCTGTCGCGATTACGAAACCCATAACGTCGCTCAAAAAATGCTGACTTTTGTGTTTTAGAAGACATTTTTGTAATACAAGATAAAAGGAAAGTTGACTTATTTTCAGCGTGTACGGATACAATGTTGACATATTTTGTACGTTTTCTATTAAAAGGAAATGAACAAGACCAGGCCTAAAAACGCTTTCGTAATAATGCTTAAAAACGATGCCGACAATACTTATTCTTACAACAATCAAAACTGGGCTCACCTACGGAAGCGTTTTAAGGCCTCGTCTTGATGTCTTCATTTTTTAAGAGAACGTACAAAATAAGTCGACGTTGTATTTGTACACGTTAAAAAGATCTCGACTTTCTGTTCATCATGGACAAAAAAGTCGACTTTTCAATTACAAAATTGGCTTGTATTAAGCGACTTTGCATTTTGTCATCGTGACATCTTCGTTCAGTCGTTGTAAATATATTGACTTTGTGATCCAGCTTTCCAGAAAGTCGTTTTATTAATTACGTTTTATTGCAGAAACACAATGATAAATCGTGATCGTGCAAACAACTTCTTTGATGATTCTATTGAATATATTCGCCAGTAGACACGAGCGTAGAACGTAAAAATTATGATTAGACCGACTGTAGAAGCGAACGTAGGACGTAGTACTGGATCGAATGTAGGAAATAATTATAGGGACATGAAGGACTGTATCGACTTTACGAATTAATGAGATAGGTTGAAAGTATGAGAATTAATTAATAAAGGTCGTCATGTTAGTACGCCAGCCCTTTTCTGCTGAAATCTATACCTAGCAGTTGGAAGTTTAACTATTTTATTATTTAACATATCGACACATTTTCCGGAATCAATAAAATATTCATATACGTTTTTATTATCTTAATCTATTATATGATATCTTAACTATTAAAAGTTTTGTCACAACCAGAAAAAAACAGACAGAAGCCAACAAGTAAAGGGGACAAAGAGAGCATCAGCTTATAACAGAATCAATTTTAAATTAGACACCTCGAACAAGTAACGATAAAGGGTTACCACCTTGGATCGGTCAGTGGCGAAACAATTTGTCTCTGGGGGGTTTAAACCAGGTTCTAGAATGTACCAAGCTCACACTTGTCCAAAAAGGTTCTCATACAAACAAACAAGTACAAGTTGTCTTGGCGAAAAACCTCTACCCACTCATCCACTCGACAATGTTGCATGCAAAAGCACAGAAACATATAAAACATTAGAAGCTAATAACGTTGTAAGGCAAAAGAGCGGAACTCAGTGGCCTTATTGAGATCAGAGCCCCTGGAGTCAAACCAGCAAGAACACAATGACAGAAATTTAAAAAAAAAACAGATCAAACTTCCAGGTTCTTTTACAAGATTTTCCCATAAACCATCATAAACTCTGTAACTACTGCAACCGTCGTTTAACGAAAGATTTAAGCAATCAACTGTAGATGGGTATATCATCATGTATGAAGATCGCTGTAGAATATCGTGTTGGTAACCTTTCTTTAAAGCTTATAATATGCTCTTTGGTCTGGTTGAGAACAGGTGAAAGGTGAAAGTAAATCGAATATTGAAAGACTTTTTAAACACTAATTTGGTTATTTTACAAAGAAATAAGGTAACAAAATTAAATATTATGGAAAGAGTCTTCATTGTTTATATTAACTCACGAATTGTAAAAATTTACTTGTACTACAGTATAGTATTCTTTGTACTGTGTAAGGCGAATATTGAGCATATGATCTATGACTGAGCATAGGGTAGATTTTTCGTCGTATTGTCTATCTTTTCTCGTACTTTCAACCTATCTAGTACATTCATAAACTAGATCTAGTCCTACGTCCTGTATTTATTATTTACTGTAGTCGATCCAGTGCTACACTCTTACGTACTACGTTCTTGCCTACTGGCGAATATATTCAGTTGACACTCCATAGAAGTACTTTATACAATCAAGACTTATCATCACGTTTCTTAAATGAAACATTTTAGTCGTACTTAATAATTCGAGTTTCTGGAACGCTGCAACACAAAGTCAATATATTTACAACGACTTAACACAGATAGAAAAATGGGGTAATGCACAAAGTCGCTTAATACAACTTATTTTGCGATTTTAAAGTCGACTTCCTCGTCCATGAAGAAAACTAAGTCGATTTCTTTTTAATGCTTACGGATACAACGTCGACTTATTTTGTACGTTTTCGTTAAAATTGAATACAATAAGACGAGGCCTAAAAACGCTTCCGTACTCACCAAATAAAAACCATGTTGCAACAGCTCGGACTTTCAAACGTATGGATAAATCAAGAAACGTGCGATATTCCGTTCAACATAATAAAACAAAGAATACTTGATATTTATTATCAATCTCGGTACGGTGAAATAAGTAATTCAAGAAGATTAATAACATACTGTCGCTTTAAACATTCATTTGAACTAGAACCATACCTCGATCAGATTACATAAAAAGTACAGAAGAGCATTAAGTAGATTTAGACTTTTATCACATTCTCTATATATAAATAGAAAGAGGACGTTACTTTAATATTACACAACATGAAAGAAAATGTCAATTATGCAATATGAATTTTATTGAAAATGAATACCACTTTTCGTTAATATGCCCTATGTATAAAGATTTACGAAAGCAGCTTTTAAAACCATATTACTCAAGTTGGCCAAATTTAAATAAATTCGACTCATTAATGAAAAAAAAGAAATGCGAAAATTCATTTAAATTTAGGAAAATACATATACAAAGCTTTCAGATTACGCAGTCAGATAGAGACTTACTTATTGCTTTTTCAATTTTATTTCAAAAATTGATCCTCCCTCCTGCATTTTAACTAATAACTCATTTATATCAAGTTTTCACGTGTATAAGTTTACAAGTATATCTGCTTATCTTTAAAGTTTATCTTTTAAGAATTCCTTTTCCAGTTTAAATAATCATTACATTACTCATATCGTGTGATTATAAAACTACATGATAATGCGAACGAATTATGTTGTATATATACCAGAATCAATGTTTTTGCTTTAGTGCGAATATATTTTGTTGTTGTTGTTGTTCTAAAAATTAATTTTTAATTTAAGTTTGAGTGGTTTAATAAGTGAGCCACGTCATACAAATGCAATTATTAAAATTTTCGTTTTCACGTTTGTTTACGTAAATATTTAATGACGTAGGAGAGTAACGTCCACGTTCAACGCAAGCAACGTTATTCATTTAGAAAAAAAATCATTTTAATTTTTCGTATAATGATAACATATGCAAAAAAAATAAGCATTTCTTTTGCATTTACGAAAATTAACCTTAGGATGTTTTATAACAAATTTAAAGTTGTTCCAGTGTAGAGCATTTTGAATTGCTAGGTCTTCAGTCGTGAAACGTTCCATAGTATTAAATGTTGGTGTTATTTTTAAGATTATCGGTGTCGATGAACATGTGGATAACCAAATCGGCTGTTAAAAAATTCATTTCGATTGCAAAAGGGTCATAATGCATAAATAGCGTATGCCAACGTTGATGACGTAAAATGTAAAACAAATGCACGGTTTTCAAATAATTATTATTGTTTGTTCATATTTAACATAATGTGAAACTTTCTTTCAATTATATTTTTACTTTGAGATATCCAACATTGAAAAGTGTGCACTAAGAAACTTTGACAAGTGTATATTCAATGAGTCAAAATATTTTTCATTAACATAATTCATTTTATCCCAAACATATATTGTGTCAAAAAGAGTTGCGTACTTATTAGCAAACAATAACTTCGTGTAAAATTATTTATTTAAAACCACCAAATCATCACTCAATTTTTTTCTCAATTATTTCAATATATTTATTCAATAACACAATTAAGTATTCTAAACACAAATATCTGTTTATTTTTCCGCAAAACTATTTATTCATTGTTAAATATAATCATTCAATAGATTCACTTTTTTATTGTATCCTTTAAAATAAATTGTTAAATGAATTGCCTCATAGAAAAATTGCGTTTTTACTTGTGTAGGTGTGGCGCAGTGAGGTACAGTATGCGGTTATCCTAAAAACAAGTCACCTTAACCATGGTGGCTATACCAGGTGACTTTTTGGATATCGTGCACACACAAAATCACTCGCTTCAGGTAGGCTTTGGCATATTTCTCAGTAATTTCTGGAGCGAATTCGATCAGATAAAGAGCACCGTACTTCTATTAAATAGCATTTTCATGGACATTTAATATCCCTTATCGATCAGCTGCCTTTTTCTCATACATTGAATGAGAAATTCAGACTTTCAATCAAAATTTGTCTTTGAATGTTTGAGAAAACGGTGGCTGATTAATAATGGAGGTGAAATGTTGATGAAAATGCTTTTTAACAGGAGTACGATGCTCTTTATTTGCTCCAGAAACTACTGAGAAATAAGCAAAAAGCATACCTGAAGCGAGTGATTTTGTGTGTGCACGACATCCACAAAGTCACGTGGTATAGCCACCATGTAAATAAATACCAATGGATTCATGGCTGCTGTGCACACTTTCTCAAATATTGTCACGAGTAGATAAAATATTTCGACATAACGATCTATGTGTTGTTGTTTTTTTGTTGTTGTTTTTTTTTTTTTTGGGGGGGGGGGTTGTTTTTGGCTAAAACCAGATCCCTTTCAATCGGCCATGACTTGCATGGGGCCGCCGCTGATATTATTTTGAAGTCAACGAAAGAAAAACCTTCCTCACAAATAATTTAAAGAACATTTTTTTAACTGTAAAATAATATATCAAAACTATTGAATGATTATATTTCACAATTAATAAATGTTTTTTCTTCTGACAAAAACATATTGTTATTAGTAAAATATTTTTGCTGTTGAATGCATATATTAAAATTATTAAAAACATTTCTGTCATCTTCCACTGTCGTTTGACCAGCCTCCCCAGACACAGCCAACCCTTACTAATACGCCCTTTTGCAAAAATGGTGTCAAGTAACTAATATTAGTCCATTCTATCAATATTCGAAAATATACCGTCAAAATCGTACTCTAAAAATAGATTTCTATGTATATAATTGAATAATGGTCAGGAACGGCTCCAGACCCTATCCACGTTCGAGAGAATGTTTTTCCTACAATACGGCGGGTTCCAACGTGACAGCTGTTTAGGGTCTGATCTAACAGTGAATGTCAAAAAGGTTCACCAAAAGCTCGAAATACTCGTGATTTTCAACAGACAACGGCCTCCGAAAAGCAGGTTATTTCTTCATAGATTCTTCTCCCCAGTAAAACTTGGTGAATGCAGATCTGAATGTCCAACCCACAGCTAAACATTGAGATACCTCCCGTTTTGAATGCAGAGCTGAATGACGAACCCACAGCTGTACATTGGTGAATGCAGATCTGAATGTCCAACGAACAGCTAAGCATTGAGGGAACTCCTGTTTTGAGTGCAGAGCTGAATGTCGAACTCACAGCTCTACATTGGCGAATGCATAGCTGAATGTCGAACCCACAGCTGTACATTGGCGAATGCAGATCTGAATGTCCAACCCACAGCTAAACATTGAGGGACCTACCGTTTTGAATGCAGAGCTGAATGTCGAACTCAGAGCTGCACATTGGCGAATGCATAGCTGAATGTCGAACCCACAGCTAAACATTGAGGGACTTACCTTTTTGAATGCCGAGCTCAATGTCGAACTCACAGCTGTACATTGGCGAATGCATAGCTGAATGTCGAACTCACAGCTCTACATTGGCGAATGCATAGCTGAATGTCGAACTCACAGCTGTACATTGGTGAATGCATATCTGAATGTCCAACCCACAGCTAAACATTGAGATACCTCCCGTTTTGAATGCAGAGCTGAATGACGAACCCACAGCTGTACATTGGTGAATGCAGATCTGAATGTCCAACCCACAGCTAAACATTGAGGGAAATCCTGTTTCGAATGCAGAGTTGAATGTCGAACTCACAGCTCTACATTGGCGAATGCATAGCTGAATGTCGAACCCACAGCTGTACATTGGCGAATGCAGATCTGAATGTCCAACCCACAGCTAAACATTGAGGGACCTCCCGTTTTGAATGCAGAGCTGAATGTCGAACTCAGAGCTGTACATTGGCGAATGCATAGCTGAATGTCGGACCCACAGCTAAACATTGAGGGACTTACCTTTTTGAATGCCGAGCTTAATGTCGAACTCACAGCTGTACATTGGCGAATGCATAGCTGAATGTCGAACTCAGAGCTGTACATTGGCGAATGCATAGCTGAATGTCGAACCCACAGCTAAACATTGAGGCACTTACCTTTTTGAATGCCGAGCTCAATGTCGAACTCACAGCTGTACATTGGCGAATGCATAGCTGAATGTCGAACTCACAGCTCTACATTGGCGAATGCATAGCTGAATGTCGAACTCACAGCTGTACATTGGTTAATGCAGATCTGAATGTCCAACCCACAGCTAAACATTGAGATACCTCCTGTTATGAATGCAGAGCTGAATGACGAACCCACAGCTGTACATTGGTGAATGCAGATCTGAATGTCCAACGAACAGCTAAGCATTGAGGGAACTCCTGTTTTGAATGCAGAGCTGAATGTCGAACTCACAGCTCTACATTGGCGAATGCATAGCTGAATGTCGAACCCACAGCTGTACGTTGGCGAATGCAGATCTGAATGTCCAACCCACAGCTAAACATTGAGGGACCTCCCGTTTTGAATGCAGAGCTGAATGTCGAACTCAGAGCTGCACATTGGCGAATGCATAGCTGAATGTCGAACCCACAGCTAAACATTGAGGGACTTACCTTTTTGAATGCCGAGCTCAATGTCGGACTCACAGCAGTACATTGGCGAATGCATAGCTGAATGCCGAACTCACAGCTCTACATTGGCGAATGCATAGCTGAATGTCGAACTCACAGCTGTACATTGGTGAATGCAGATCTGAATGTCCAACCCACAGCTAAACATTGAGATACCTCCCGTTTTGAATGCAGAGCTGAATGTCGAACTCACAGCTGTACATTAGTGAATGCAGATCTGAATGTCCCACCCACAGTAAACATTGAGTTAACTCCTGTTTTGAATGCAGAGCTGAATGTCGAACCCACAGCTCTACATTGGCGAATGCATAGCTGAATGTCGAACCCACAGCTGTACATTGGCGAAAGCAGATCTGAATGTCCAACCCACAGCTAAACATTGAGGGACCTCCCGTTTTGAATGCAGAGCTGAATGTCGAACTCAGAGCTGTACATTGGCGAATGCATAGCTGAATGTCGAACCCACAGCTAAACATTGAGGGACTTACCTTTTTGAATGCCGAGCTCAATGTCGAACTCACAGCTGTACATTGGCGAATGCATAGCTGGATGTCGAACTCAGAGCTGTACATTGGCGAATGCATAGCTGAATGTCGAACCCACAGCTAAACATTGAGGCACTTACCTTTTTGAATGCCGAGCTCAATGTCGAACTCACAGCTGTACATTGGCGAATGCATAGCTGAATGTCGAACTCACAGCTCTACATTGGCGAATGCATAGCTGAATGTCGAACTCACAGCTGTACATTGGTGAATGCAGATCTGAATGTCCAACCCACAGCTAAACATTGAGATACCTCCCGTTATTAATGCAGAGCTGAATGACTAACCCACAGCTGTACATTGGTGAATGCAGATCTGAATGTCCAACGAACAGCTAAGCATTGAGGGAACTCCTGTTTTGAATGCAGAGCTGAATGTCTAACTCACAGCTCTACATTGGCGAATGCATAGCTGAATGTCGAACCCACAGCTGTACATTGGCGAATGCAGATCTGAATGTCCAACCCACAGCTAAACATTGAGGGACCTCCCGTTTTGAATGCAGAGCTGAATGTCGAACTCAGAGCTGCACATTGGCGAATGCATAGCTGAATGTCGAACCCACAGCTAAACATTGAGGGACTTACCTTTTTGAATGCCGAGCTCAATGTCGAACTCACAGCTGTACATTGGCGAATGCATAGCTGAATGTCGAACTCACAGCTCTACATTGGCGAATGCATAGCTGAATGTCGAACTCACAGCTGTACATTGGTGAATGCAGATCTGAATGTCCAACCCACAGCTAAACATTGAGATACCTCCCGTTTTGAATGCAGAGCTGAATGACGAACCCACAGCTGTACATTGGTGAATGCAGATCTGAATGTCCAACGAACAGCTAAGCTTTGAGGGAACTCCTGTTTTGAATGCAGAGCTGAATGTCGAACTCACAGCTCTACATTGGCGAATGCATAGCTGAATGTCCAACCCACAGCTGTACATTGGCGAATGCAGATCTGAATGTCCAACCCACAGCTAAACATTGAGATACCTCCCGTTTTGAATGCAGAGCTGAATGTCAAACCCACAGCTGTACATTGGTGAATGCAGATCTGAATGTCCAACGAACAGCTAAGCATTGAGGGAACTCCTGTTTTGAATGCAGAGCTGAATGTCGAACTCACAGCTCTACATTGGCGAATGCATAGCTGAATGTCGAACCCACAGCTGTACATTGGCGAATGCAGATCTGAATGTCCAACCCACAGCTAAACATTGAGGGACCTACCGTTTTGAATGCAGAGCTGAATGTCGAACTCAGAGCTGCACATTGGCGTATGCATAGCTGAATGTCGAACCCACAGCTAAACATTGAGGGACTTACCTTTTTGAATGCCGAGCTCAATGTCGAACTCACAGCTGTACATTGGCGAATGCATAGCTGAATGTCGAACTCACAGCTCCACATTGGCGAATGCATAGCTGAATGTCGAACTCACAGCTGTACATTGGTGAATGCAGATCTGAATGTCCAACCCACAGCTAAACATTGAGATACCTCCCGTTTTGAATGCAGAGCTGAATGACGAACCCACAGCTGTACATTGGTGAATGCAGATCTGAATGTCCAACCCACAGCTAAACATTGAGGGAAATCCTGTTTTGAATGCAGAGTTGAATGTCGAACTTACAGCTCTACATTGGCGAATGCATAGCTGAATGTCGAACCCACAGCTGTACATTGGCGAATGCAGATCTGAACGTCCAAACCAAAGCTAAACATTGGGGGACCTCCCGTTTTGAATGCAGAGCTGAATGTCGAACTCAGAGCTGTACATTGGCGAATGCAGAGCTGAATGTCGAACCCACAGCTAAACATTGAGGCACTTACCTTTTTGAATGCCGAGCTCAATGTCGAACTCACAGCTGTACATTGGCGAATGCATAGCTGAATGTCGAACTCACAGCTCTACATTGGCGAATGCATAGCTGAATGTCGAACTCACAGCTGTACATTTGTGAATGCAGATCTGAATGTCCAACCCACAGCTAAACATTGAGATACCTCCCGTTTTGAATGCAGAGCTGAATGTCGAACTCACAGCTGTACATTAGTGAATGCAGATCTGAATGTCCAACCCACAGCTAAACATTGAGTTAACTCCTGTTTTGAATGCAGAGCTAAATGTCGAACCCACAGCTCTACATTGGCGAATGCATAGCTGAATGCCGAACCAACAGCTGTACATTGGCGAATGCAGATCTGAATGTCCAACCCACAGCTAAACATTGAGTTAACTCCTGTTTTGAATGCAGAGCTGAATGTCGAACCCACAGCTCTACATTGGCGAATGCATAGCTGAATGTCGAACCCACAGCTGTACATTGGCGAATGCAGATCTGAATGTCCAACCCACAGCTAAACATTGAGGGACCTCCCGTTTTGAATGCAGAGCTGAATGTCGAACTCACAGCTGTACATTAGTGAATGCAGATCTGAATGTCCAACCCACAGCTAAACATTGAGTTAACTCCTGTTTTGAATGCAGAGCTGAATGTCGAACCCACAGCTCTACATTGGCGAATGCATAGCTGAATGTCGAACCCACAGCTGTACATTGGCGAATGCAGATCTGAATGTCCAACCCACAGCTAAACATTGAGTTAACTCCTGTTTTGAATGCAGAGCTGAATGTCGAACCCACAGCTCTACATTGGCGAATGCATAGCTGAATGTCGAACCCACAGCTGTACATTGGCGAATGCAGATCTGAATGTCCAACCCACAGCTAAACATTGAGGGACCTCCCGTTTTGAATGCAGAGCTGAATGTCGAACTCAGAGCTGTACATTGGCGAATGCATAGCTGAATGTCGAACCCACAGCTAAACATTGAGTGACTTACCTTTTTGAATGCCGAGCTGAATGACCAACCCAGAGCTAAACATTGAATGCAGAGCTGAATGTCGATCTCACAGCTGTACATTGGCGGATAGTCTGCCAATGCAGAGCTGTATGTCGATTGCACAGCTATGCATTGAATGTCGAACGGCGATCTACGATTGCATTGCCAACTTCACACATATGATGTTATTACATTAGAAATAATTGCAATACTACATAAACACAAAGGAATTCAGCAAAATATATCTTACGCAGGCTCTCAACACTTTTCATGGTTTAATATAGAATGTTTACTTTCACTTTCGCGATTTTGTAGGCGACAATCTGGTTGGTTGAAAAAGGTTTGTGATAAAAGCACGTTTTAGCTGCTCGTCGTCAGATCCTGATAGCGTAGCGGTTTTCAGGATATTATTTTAATCAGATTGCACTCATTTACGTGTCACAGGGTGTGAAAAGATGTGCACCAGACAAGTATTGGAACGCGTGAGCCCTCGTTTACAGGGAAAGTGCTCTCCCTTGGCCGTCTAAACATCTTGTCCCCAGATAATGACTATGGTCGCACACTGACATCGGGTTTATTTAAATTCTTTCTTGTTTTCAGACAACGGTATGTTATGATCCAGATCGGGCTAGGAAGACCCTCCCCAACGAATTCATTCACCTAAAAGAGTCTCCTATTGCTGGCCTTGGAATTTTTGCTTCCAAAACATTACCGATCGGCACTGTGTTTGGTCCTTATAAAGGCTTTAAACAGACGAGCATGAACATTCCTGAACAAGAGGACAACCTATATGCATGGAGCGTATGTAGTTAAATCAATTTTCAATCATTTCACGAATTAAAACAAGAGCATATATCTCTGATACAAAAATTCTTGTCTGATAATGCCTCGGCATCTAGCGATTGAACCATCTGTCCGCATGAATGTCCGCCCATCCGTCCGGTTAACCCGTTTCTGCAAGTTAGCTTTTTCTCAAATCTTCAAACAGCTGCGGCTTGAAGTTTACACACTGACTTAACAGTGCATAGGTCATGACCTTGTCTGGTTGATGTTACTATTATTTATATTTCACATTTTTCACTTAAGAAACGATTTCCGTGGGTTTATTGTATCAAAATGTAATAGTGAAAACTAATCTGATTTACAAATGGGAAACACGTACATGTATTCCCAAATATCAAGTTGCTTCAACAAGCTGAAACAGGTCAACCATGTCTCAAAGAACAAAATGGGAACTAATCCAAGACAAAACGATCCACAGTTATTTGATTTTCAGGGCCATGACATGTGCACTGTTCAGTAAATGTGCAAACTTCCATACCGATGCTCCTGGTAGAAATTATGACACAATGAGGTTAGGGGTAATTGATATTTTCAAGACTTACAAACTAAATAAATATATTAACGTTAAAATATACTTTCATGACATTATTAGATGCATATATAGAGTCAAATACTAATGCATGTGACTTTTTCCTAACAAGATGCATAACTCTTACACCTTACTTCTCGGGTTATCTCTGTATTTAGAGAAAAGCCTGTTTCGGTAGGTTGCATAATATTATTAAGTTCTACAAACAGCAGTGGCATGAAAGTTTACACATTTACTCAACATTTCATAGGTCATGACTCTGAAAATCACAAACCTGTGAATCGTTTTTTTTTAAATTATCTACTTTTAAGTTTTCAGAGACATGGTTTACCTGTCAGCAAGTTGGATATCACTCAACGTCCATAAATAGCAATAACATTCAGTTTACATATATGGTTATTTTGAACTAACTTGTGACTTTAGATGCTGTTTTACATGTAACACTGTCACAGTGCTGTAATTTTTAGCATAACAAACTATGCAGCGGGGCGTAGGGGGGGGGGGGGGCATCCTGAACACAGCTTCTTTTTAAAATACTAATTCAACATGTTCTAAAATATGTTGGTATTGTTAATGATCCGTGAAATTTACTTACTTTGCTTTATTTTGTGTTATAACGCGATAGGAAGTTGAAATAGAAATTGTTAAAGATAATATGATTTTTAAAAGAAATAAGAGTTTTATGTAGTCTGTAAGTTTAACCGCTTATATAATTCAACGCTAATATTTCATTTCATTTATTCATTTATTGATTTTAAATAAACAATACATACACAACGTTGTGTATAATAATCTGTTCAAAACCTAAACAATAGTAATTACATACTACAAAAATCGCCTTTATCAATATTTGAGAATTAGATATACATGTTCATTTAACGTTTTACAGATGTCTGAAGAAAAGGAGTTTAACATAACAAAGAAAGACTGGGTCGATGGTCTCGACATCGCTCGTTCCAATTACCTACGATATGCGAACACTCCAAATAAAGAGGAACAAGAAAACGTTTTCAAAACACAGTACAAAGGTACGTCAATTGCAACCTCGAGGTAATGACGGTTCATTACAACCGCAAACCTAAAAATCTCTCTTTTATATGTAATCAATTTTACAGCAGCAAACCTATAAATCTCTCTTTCGTATGATATCGATTTTACAGCAGCAAACCAATAAATCTCTCTTTCATATGATATCGATTTTACAGCAGCAAACCTATAACTCTTTTTTAAGTTGATATCGATTTTACAGACGCATACTAATCAATGTCGCATTTAGGTGATATCGATTTTACAGACGCATAGCGATTAAAAGTGAAATATGCATAACTTTATAGATATAGCCGAATATATACTTGATGGGATATTGAAATTTGACCCCCCCCCCCATCTATAAACTGGCCGAAATATTTAAACCAAAGCAATTGTAGAAGTACTATTGACATAGTTCATAAATACCGTACTCAACGACCTTCAAAAGACTTACGGATAATAGCACTGAATCACTGATTGAATGAACGGGGAGACTTTTTTTCAAATCTAAAAATATTTCATAAAATCAGCCTGTGAAATACCTTGTTGCGATGGTGATTTTAATCTGCAACTGCGTTTTTGAATTAAACCTGGGTATCAGTGATAAATGTTTCCTCCTTTGTGATACCGATAACCTTGTTTTAAAAGTTGTCTGTTACATTTTATGCAAAGATTACGTTCATTGAAATTAAATACATCGTAACAAGTTCTAGAAAAGTGCATGTTCTCAGACTGTGAGATATAAGCCCCATAAAATGATGCAATGTTCAAAAACATCTCTTCTAAGAAAGAAAAAAATTGATATAATATAATAAATATCATCTCTTTATCATATATTAAAGAAGTGTCGTAAACATATTCAAGCAAAGGTTTAGATTAAGGATGTTTGCTTGCTTTTTTGAATTCTGATTTCTTGCTTAAAGTTATTAAAATGTAGTTCATTGTGATACATTTATTAACCAGATATGGAAAATGGTTATTATCTATTCAATAAATCATTAAGGTACCTCTGGATGTTGTTAAAGGCTGTAATAATCTTATATTGATGTTCGGTAGAAAGAGAAAACAAAGTCTCTTTCCTAACAGTATAAACAGATCAGCAAGAAGGGATGCACAATAAATACCCGTTAGGATGCCTATTTATAAAAAGGTACCAAATCTAACATATGTATACCCAACAAAAAGTTCTGCACACAAGTATTATTGTGTGTTAATTTTATAATATTGTAGACAACCGGTATGAATATTTATATTTACACCAAGATTGATTGTTCGCAGAGTACACTGACGAAATCAGAATAAAAATCGGTTGTAAATAACTATGAAATTTCAGTTTAAGTATGATAGGGGTCTACAGTCAACAGTTGCTGTTTCAAGATAGAGGTGTGTTACTATGCAATAAGTGGTGTTTGCTTTATAACAATTAGGCATGCATAGCGAATATGATAGCATCCTAAAGTAATATATATTTGATACGAAGCAATTTATTTTCCAGAATAACAAACATACGTAAGATTTTATAAATAAAATAATCACATTGTCTCACTCATAAACAATGAACTATGTCAAAACAGTTTAGTGATGATTTGAACAGTTTCCATTCTGTATACATGAGCAAAAGCATCGTATTAAGGTAGTCTAACTGTAATGCTTTCCCGCGCATAAATTTGCGACGTCGTCAAACATCGGCTCGCTTTCGGTGACTTCCGACGCTACTCGTCAGAGCCGATAGTAACCGAAGCGGCATCGATTATTGTCGACTGTTAGTGACAGTTAACCGAGTATTCCCGACATTCGAGAAAAAAGCGCGGGAAATCATTACAGTTAGACTACCTTAATTAAGTGTATAAAGACAACCAATCAATGCAATTAACATCTTTTTTGAGCAAATCACAACTGCATTGGGTGTAATTCAAATTATTTTGTTCTTATATTCACCAAGGAAGGTTTTAAAAGAGGTTTGATGGCCCCCAATGTCCCGGGATAAAGCATTACCGAGCACTTGTTGGACATTCGTGTGCCTGCTGTAAATAAAAAATATACAAAACACACACGGCTAGTTGATCTACCTGGAATTCTTGTTCGCGAATTCCACAATTGAAAATTCATGAGCTCTTGAGTTCCATGAGAACCCGCTTAGAAGAATGTCGGATTTATCGTGGCAGATTTACTCACTATTATTTTAGAGATTTTTGCGTAGTAACCCCAAGAAAATTTAAAAAGGAGTTGCGATCGGATGATTTTATTTTCCTTTTTTCACATTGTTAAGTTCAATTGCTTTTATATGATATATATCAGTAAGCAACTCTATAAGTTCTTGACAAGTCCATTAAATATAATTGTCATTTGTAATAATGCTTAAGGTTCATTACAAGCGATAAAGGTTTGTTTTTCCTTTTGAAAACGTTTTGTTTCAATTTGACTAGTGAGCTTGTCTCTTATTAAATTACATGTAAGAGGAAGTGAGGTGGTGTTCAAATCGGAAAAACATCATAAGTTGACTAACATAATGTCTGAAAAGTTATATGATTTAAGCTTTCAGAGATTTATTTAAGTACTTTTTCGTTAATTGTTCGTGGCGTTTTGTTTGAATTGACATACTTACATGTATAACAAACATGCTCTCTCGTCCTCTCTTCAAACATGCTCTCTCTTCCTCTATTCTTTTTCGCGTGGGGATGCTGTGTTTTGTAAGTGTGGCGATTCCTGATACTTTTTCCTTTAAAACGTCACTTGAATTTTAGACAAAACATATGTTTAGCTGAGGTTTCGAAAGCCTTGTCGCAATACCTTATTACATGTTCTGTAATGGCTTTAAAGGGAAATGTACAGCGTTCTTAATTTATACTGTATATTATACATGTTTTTCATGTGCGACTGTACTTATAACAGTACTTCTACCTGTCAAACCAGGGGCTGTTTTTTTATGAGGCCCATCTGATCATTTAATCGCATGCGTGATTAAACGTTTTAAAATTATACTTGCACCATTAATGTTTACAAATTATCAACTATTAGTAACCATAACGCGCATTTCTTTTGCTGTTTAATTGCCCTTTCACATGCTTAAAAGGGTCACCATTTCTGGTTATTTCATAAGTTTTTGATTGTCCTGTTCATTATAATATTACGGATTTAGAAGTTGGGCCTCAATTTTAACACTTCAGTAAATATAATAACAGCTGTTTTACAGTTATTCGTCTTGCTTTACTCATGCATAATGTTTATCAAAACATTGACAGTCAATGCCTAAAATAAAATATTATTTGTTCTACCATCCACGACCGACCCGAAAAAAATCGGCGCGAACCGAAAATTTTTATCGCCGAAATCTAAATGATATAATTTTATTTGGTAAGAAAAACCTGGAGACGAAGAATGCATTTTCAATCATTTTAAGTACGAAATCAATAGTCAGTAAGTTTTTATAGATGTGTCAGTGGTTATCAGACGGTTGGCGATATCCCTAACCTCGTGAAAGGCTTCGGACCATCGGAAAGGTCCGACAGATTTTGCTTCGGTCCGGAAAAAATGCGAATTAAAATTTAAGGCAAGTAACCATAAACTTTTCCATAAACTCGGGTTACTTCCCTTTAGTCACAATAAAATGATTTGTGATTGGTTGCCTGATTTCTATTGTCCAATCGCAAATTCGATAACATCATCTAACGACCATGTGATGAAAAATGGTGTTTGGGCTCTCAAGCGCATAGGGACCCGGTTTCAGCAAAAATACCTCATTTACTTTACTGATTTTAAGGGATGCAGTGTATTCTTAACTATTGGTTAGAACATATAAGCGATTTCCCTACAATCAATTTACCGGACTTCCGTTGGTTTAATGGCGGCTGCAGACCTTTTCAGTAATATTAGTACCAAGTCAAATTTTCAACTTCACTATTTAGAGGTACTTTTTGCTGAAACCGAGTCCCTATGGTCTAGCGTTGGCAGAGCATATTCTGTGCTCAAACTGGGGACAATTAACGAATCACAGAGCAAATGCCTGCGTCTAGGCCATTCAGTTTCGATTTTATCGGAATTTAAAAAGGCTTTGTTGCCCTTGCTGATTTTCATCTCACGGAAACAATGAAATGGGGGTCTAACAAAGTTTGATGGGAATTCGATTGAAAGACAGGCGATCGGCAGTCGAAGTAAGTTATCTTTGAAAAATCGTAGTATAATAAATAAAGGTTTACATGTACATCTCAAACATTTTCTTGTTTGTTATTCTATATAAAATGAAATAGGCCTTAGACTTTGCACAAAATGGTACTATAAGTGTTGTTATTGGTGCAAGTTTGTTAATACTGAAATCAAATGTAATACAAGTTCACATTGTGTTTCAAACAAATCTTCCTAAAATTTAAAAGACAAAAACTAAATATTTTACAATATCATCTCCGTCTTTTTTAGTCCGGCAGAATTTCATTGTTCATCGGACCGAATGACCGGCAATTCTTTTGGCCTTTCGCGAAATATGTAACCAAGGAAACTCTGGTTCTTTGTTAAAAATGGAGACAGCAGTCATTCTGATAACGATTTTGCAGTCTGACACAAACCTAAAAATATCACTTTCAGGTGATATCGATTTTACAGACGCATACCTTTAATATCTCCTTCAGGTGATATCGAATTAACAGATGCATATATATATACAGATAAGTTTTAGGATATATCAATTTTGTAGCCGCAAATTTATAAATATCTTATTCTGGTAATATCGATTGCAGACGCATATTACATATAAATATTAATTTTAGGTGAGGTGTATTATGTGACTTTCCGTGTCGTGCACCGAGATGAAGAACTAACAGTGTGGTATGGAGACGGATACGGAAGACGCTTAGGAATTACTCGAGAGGTCCCCTCCGAGTTAAAATCGGCAGGTAAAATACTTAAGTCAGAAAAATATAGATGAAGTGAATTAGGTTTATAAGGAATGGTCGTGATCTTCACACACCGCATAAACACATAAATACTAGACGAAAATAGCATTGGTTTATAATTATGGTCAATAGAAAGTAAACATGAACATCTAGAATGGCCACATCCAGAAGAAACAGCTTTCCCAAACAGCCAAACAGTTCATAAAATGATAATATTTAAAATAGATACCACAAACAATTAAATAAAATGTTATCTTGAAAAAAATGTGAAATATGCAAATCCAGAATCGCCACTCTCACAAAACACAGCCTCCGATGGCAGCGAAAAAAGAAGAGAGGAAAAGAGAGCATGTTGTTATAAGTATATTAATTAAAATAAGACGCCACAAACGATTGTAACTATTAAAACACGACGACAGTCCACCAATCAATGTTCATGTAATAATCTTGATACATAAACAATTGCAAGACAATAGTTAATTTAAATGTCAGCATTGTTACGCAAGAACACAATAGCATGTCAATACAAATGAAAAATCAACAGCGGTGTCTGTCTTCATTTATTGGCTTCTGATAGAACTGGTGTATATACTAACCCATAGTTCTAATTGATCATCAATTGCATAGGTTATCATGTATGCTAGTTTCGTTTCTCTTCTATCTCAGGGAGGTTGTGAAAGGAACTGTTTGTCTTGGATTCAATTTAATAAAATTTAATGTATTTTAATATTAATTGATTTTTTTTCGTAAATTAATCCAATATCATTTACTTGCATCACAGGGTCAAATAGAAACTAGTCTTAAATTGAAAGGGAGGTAAATTATAAAATCGGGTACTGTGAAGGGGATTTATTAAAACAACAAAAGCTGCTGATTAATAAGGTTAAAATGTTTGTTCTTCTAACTAGGGATGCTAATAAAACAAAACAAGCAGTTTTGAGAAATTCTTGTTGCTTCAATTTTAATTGCTTGACTGCCATTTTGAGCAAATATTTAGGACAACCCCACCCAAACTGTCCTTAATTCAATTATTACAAGTTAAATGATTAAATTGAAGACTGTTGATGGCCATTGATCACAAATAAAGAGTAAAGTCAATGTTTTCCTAATGAAAAATTCTGACAAAAATGGCCAATTAGAACTTAAGATGAGTGTACTTAAATTCTCAAATCACCCAGGGATAGAATTTTCGTTCAAAAGGCACACATAACACATTTGCGAGGACATTTGCACAGAAACTATTGTAGTTTTTCTCATTAAATATTAATATTATGTTCGATTAAGTGATAAGGATTTGAGTAAGCGCAATTTTGTATAATGTTATAACATATGTCTTTCTTGTTGTAGTTGGGTACGTGAATTCGCATTGTTTCCACGAATCGGGCAAGGATTGCGTATACGATAGAAACGCCGTATGTGTTATACAACTCTGCATTTGTAAACCAGGGACAAATATAAGGGCAGGAAAATGTGTATACGGTAAGTAGCCTGTGTCCATATCGCAGTTCATAGGCAAACTGTTATGTCCATGAAGATATGTCAAAAGTCAAACTGAAGTGAGACAAAATAATTTAGACGTTATAAAAATTTTCATATAATATTTTCATCACGGCAATTTTATGGATTTCCTAAAATGTAAAACATGTTTTTATTCCTCTTTTTCTATAGATTAGATGACGTTTTGTAAAGAGATAGGTTATATAAAATACAAATGTAAATGTAAAATTGACTTAACAAGCTTGGATTTATTCAAAAGCTTTAGCATAATCCATAAAATTCCACTTCAACCGTCAGATAATTTTTAACGAGAGTACCGTAATAACCCTAAGTTTTGGGACAGTTAAATTTATTATAAATAAAATGTTTCGTGACTATAAATTTACGGACGACAAAATACTGTTTCTAAAAGTGTTCCTAAACTTAAGGCCACTTAAAAATACCAATCCTTATGGTGTCCCAATATATTGTGAGGCAAAAATTATTGATTTCGTGAAAAAGATGTCCCAATATTAACGATGTCCTCAGATTTAGGGTAATTATGGTATACTAATTCAGTCTCAAATAATAGGAATAGGCACTTTATATTATTATTCTAATCTAATCTCAAACGGTTTTGGCATGGGAACTTGAATGCCCTGGCGTCCCTATTTCAGAAGCTGAATTTGCACCCTTGCGGTAACAAATCGGCGTAACTAACCGTCATAAATATTTGACAGGTGATATGGGGCATATTTTTCAAGTCTTTATAATACGTTTACATTATATTGTAAATTGATGTTGTATATAGACGAAACTCTTGGTGGCAAATGTAGTGGCTATGATGGGGCGGCATGTAAGAAGGACTCGAACGCTGTTTGTATGAGGGGAATTTGTGTATGCAAGGGAGGTTATAAAGAACTGCGCGGCAAATGTTCTCCAGGTAATGCTTGTGAAACCTTAGCAATACTATGCAGATTTTATATTTTATACTGCAAATTTCTGTTTCCAATTAGATATTGACCCAGAGAGCTAACTCCGTCAACATCTGTTGTACTACAAAACTTCATGACGCCGGTCACGTTTTATGTCATGCGACTACTGTTAGAACTGCCTCTTTAATCAGAAGAAACTGCGTTCAACTTCCAATTTAAGGTTTTACTGACAATCAAATTTTGGTCGCTGTAGATTCATTCTTCTTGCGGATGTTGCACTGTAAGTTTTGTTTTCTAAGATAAAAATGGAACATATAGCACTGAAGCAATAACAAAAGGTGTGGCTTTAAGTAATGCAAGCTAAAGGCGTAATTTACTATGAACAGTGTTCCCGCAACGGAAATATCAGTCGCCGCGTCACGCGTCTGATGTTTAGGATGCAATCAAAAATCTAATTGAAATCGAAATTTGTGGTACATGTATTTCTCAGGCAGTTATCTGTCGATTTTGTGGGCACTTATACATACTATGCAGTCTCCTACCGGCAAATAGATGCAATCCCTTTTTTCGTTAACTTGTATTACTTTTACTGCTAAAAAGCCAAGCAAAAAGGCAAAATAAATAAAATACAACAAAATAACGAACACTTACAACACCGGATAGTTTAGCACGAATAGTTTAACAGCATGTAACATGTTAATGTACAATGTATCGTTTCGATTTAATTTTTTTTTAAACTTGTTTTGTTTGGCTATTTTTCATTTTATGTTTATTAATGAAAATGACAATATATTTTTTATGTCTGACTGAAACTTTTGCTTACCAATTTGAATCAATGACTTTAACTGCCACAATTTTTTTACATAATCATTGGCTTTAAATTATCTCAAAGAGACTTTAGATAACAAAGAACCACTAACAGAGTTGTCTGAAACGGAGCAGGGCGTGTGCGAAGGCCAACAGTGCGTGTGCAAAGACTTTGCAGCGAAGGAAAATATAACCGACGCCAAAGGTAGTTGAATGTTTTACCTCAAAGTCTAGTTCATAATGCGTTTGGTTTCTTGAATATTATGTGCGTCTGTGTAAATGATTTTTTTTATTATCATTAAGTAAAAATTTTAAAGTACTAAAACACTGCCGTCAAAGATGTGAAGCAAAAGTCGCCTTTACATGTATGTGTTTTGTAATAAGGCACTACTGTTTGAGAAAGAAAATTTGAATTTTCGCTACCCTTTTTCACCACCAAGTTTTCACACGTTTGAAAAAGAGTTTTCACCAACAAAAGCAGTTTGAAAAAAACATGTGATTTCTTGCAGACGAAACCGTTGGTGGAAAATGTAAGGGTGCTGATGGCGATGACTGCAAAACTGATTCAAATGTTGAATGTATCAACAAAGTATGCGTGTGCAAGAAAGGATTCAGTGCTGTGAACGGCACATGCAAACAAGGTAAAGTGGTTTAGATTTTGTATTTATTTTCATGTTATACGTAAAACCCCCTGCCTCCACAAGCTAAGAACTTCATGTTTGTGAACATCAAAGCTTTGACATTTTACTTATTTTTTTTTGGTAACTGGTTGTGTTTTTTTTTATGAAAATAAATTCTGACTATCTAACACAAGATGGTAAATATTCATTTCAAAGCTTGTGATAAACTTTGACTCAAGTAAGTAATACAAGGCTTTATATTCACGCTTTAAAATGTAAACAATTTTGACTGGTTTCTGTGCTTGAATAGAAAGGAAGCTTAGGGATACATGGGGTATTAATATCTTGGGGCAAATGACATAAAAATGGGGTTTAGTCCAGTATGCTATACATGTATCCTTACGCATTTAAACTTCGCCCTGTAATATTATTTATTATTTATTTCGTGTGGTTATTTCACCGAACGCCATATTTTTCTAGTAGAATGTTCACATTTCAGATGAAACATTGGGTGGGCGTTGCAAGTTGAATAATTATTCCTGCAAGAAAGTAACGTATTCATTTTGCGAATATGGCTTTTGTAAGTGTGTGCCAGGAACAACCGCTGTGAACGGAGAATGCTTCGCAAGTGAGCTGAATCAAGATACAAGACGATTGCTACAGTTTAACTATCTTTAAATGCTCGTTTTTAAGCAACAAACCCTTTTTATAGCTTTTTTTCTTATAGTAGAATATATCAATTGAACAATAAGAAATTGAAACAATTAACAGTTCACTTCAGGAACTTGTTTTCATTCTGACTTTTGGCAAAGAAAAAAACACAAAATCACCCTAAAACTTGAAGAAAATAAATAATGATATTTATGTGGAATGTATTCTAAAACAGGTCTAAAAACTTTGAGTTGTTTCAGAAATTTTGCACCAGCTAAAACTGTACAGAATTTAAATCGCCTCAGTATGTGACTTCAATGTAGTCGTTTTTTTAGTTAAACTACCTTTTTTCTAAATATTTACAGATGAAGCAGCCGGAGGGAAATGTGCGGGGAAGGATGGATCTCAGTGCCAGATGGACCAACATGCTGTCTGCAGACATGGCACCTGTCGATGTAAGAAGGACGCCACCCAACTGGGCGGAAGATGCATTCCTTGTAAGAATTCAGACACACTTTTAGAACCTGTCCGCTTAGAAAACTTTTAAATACTCCTTTTCTTCCAAAATGGAAGCCAGTTATAACACTTTATAAAATTATCACTCTTAATTTTCAAATATTCAGACTCTTGTCCTCAATCAAGACAAACACTATGATAAAAGTTTCATCCTAATTCTGTTTTTTTTTCTTGATAAAAGACATGCGTCCGAAAACTTGAAATAAAGGGGTGATGATTTTATAAAGGCTTAAACATAACACTTTAATATGTTCCCGCTCCTAATCTTTAAAAAACTAACCCTAATCTCAACCATCTTACTCTACATATTAATCTTAATCGTCATGCCGCACGCAAACACAAATTTAAAATCCTGTTCCGCTATGTCTTTATGGACTTTTGATCAAAGGGGATTTCCAGGAATTTAGATAATCTTCTGCTCTGCATATCCGCTGCACATCAGTAAAAGAATTTTGAAAATGGGACCACAAATGACTTTTATACCGAAGCCTAAAGTTGCTAATTTTATGCTAACGGAGCAATCCATTTTGAATGGTGACCAAGCACAAACGCAGAATAGTCAAACCAGCAGCTAGTGGAACCCCTCTCAATATGGGCCGAGTTTAAATACACACGGACGTACAAATAGAGTCATAAAATTTAAATCATCTTTGTTTACATATAGGATTTATTTCAGTGCCAGATCAAAGATTTATAAGAATGTTTTTTTCTAGAGTGATTTCTTTTCCGATGCTGGCATTTTAATGAATTTCTTCAAATTCATATTATCACTGAACTATTTCAGATGAATCATACGGCGGGCGATGTAAGGGACGAGATGGCGATGAGTGTGCATTAGACAGCAATGCTGAATGCATTAAAGGGAGGTGCGAATGTAAATACGGATCAAGTCCTTTAGGCGACAAGTGCATCAAATGTAAGTTTATAAAATATAAAAATATTAAAGGAAATAATGAAGAAAAATTGCAAACCAATGAAAAAGCACACACTGATGCAAGTTTAGCAATATATATATATCATATATACATAGAAGTACTAAAATACCACCGCAGCGCCTAGCCAACAATGCAGAAGACGGACATAATACATACCATCAGTATTCCCAATGAAGGATAGTTTAATAGGATAGTTTAAATTTATATATTACACTGTTCCATCAAGGGAGGTAACTGAAACTGATAACTGCACTGAAGTGAAGTACGTTCTGTTTAACCGAGAACAATAATCAGTATGACGGTGCCAATCTCTGACTAACCTTAACGGTCACAATGAAAACACTGTTTCATGTTAACGTCAATTTCACATATTTAAGAGTTGAGATGTTGAAAACGGAATTTATAAATTCTTTATTAGGAAAAATCTAAATTGTTTTATATCACACAGACCATAATTAAATTAACATGAATAAACCTTTAATGAATAATTCGAGTTCGAAGCGCCTGGCAACTTTAGCAATATCATAAGGGAATTTTTGGTGAATGGCTCAGTAATGCCATAACTCAATTGGTTGCGTTGTCGGAATTGCAGGGCTAGGCGCTGCCGCCGTGACAGTATGGTTTCGCTCCCAGGTATAGGCAATAAGTATATGGGTAATGACAAAAGCCATAATGCAGTCTGTAGAAGTTTTCTAGATCCTCGGTTTTTAAAACATTCGCATTACCAAAACTCATATATCCCTTTACGGTGCTAGACAATCCGACAGAAAAGATTATTTCAGAGATAAATCAAGCATTATTTACATTCTTGTGGGATGGAAAACCAGATAAAATTAAACGAAAAGAAATTGTAAAAAAATATGAAAATGGTGGTTTAAAAGTTACAGATATAAAATGTTTATTAACTTCAATAAAGGCATGCTGGGTAAAACGATTATTTAATGAAGAAAACAAAGGGCAGTGGAAAAATTTCTACTCAAATGTTCTAAATAAATATGGAGGAAATCTTATTTTTGAATGTAATTTGAATGCAAAAGACATAAAACTAATGTTCAAAAAAAATATATTTCTGGCTAACATTATAACAGCATGGCGCGAAATTTCGGTCAGCTGTAATAAAACTAATAAGAATATAGAAAAACATATATTGTGGAATAATTCAGAAATAAAAAATGATTTTGGTATAATTTTCAACAAAAACATGTATAATAAGGGTATAAAATTTATAGAACACTTTTATGATTTTCGTAAAAAGCAGTTTTATACATTTAATGAAGCCAAGTTTTTGTTCAATTTAGAAAACAAAGAATTTCTAGAATACCACAAGATAATAAAAAGTATTCCACTTTATTATGTTAAAACGTTAGACCAGACCACTTTAACGAGCTTGAGAAAAAATTACCTACTCGAAAAACTAAATACATCTAAAACTCCAAATAAACTGTTTTATGATATTCTACTCAAAAATAAACAAATTGAACCAGTGAAATCTGAAAATAAATGGGAAACCATTTTACACAATAAAAATATTAATTGGGAAAAAGTTTACTCCAACATATTTATATCAAGTATTGATACGGTATTCAGAAATTTTCAGTACAAATATTTACGTAGAATAATACCCACAAATAAGTACCTTTATAAATGTAATCTTACTATGTCGCAATCATGTGATTTTTGTAACACTCATATTGAAACAAATGAGCACCTGTTTTGGAACTGTCCCTATAGCCAACATTTATGGTCACAATTACAGTCTCTATTAAATACAAAAGGAACACCAGTATCTTTTAATCTGGAAAATATTAGTTTAGGTATTATGAACCAAACAATAAAAGACAACAGCATAAACTATATTATAATTGCATGCAAGTATTATATTTTTAAAATGAAAATTAAGAAAAGTGTTCCAAACTTCGAACATTTTATTTCATTTTTGAACTATAGAATAGAATTAGAAAAAGAAGTAGCTTTCTTGAAAAACAAACTTGAAAAGCACCAAATGAAATGGTCCTTCTACATCTAATCTTTTTTTTTTCCTCGTACACTGGAAATGACCAAACTATTCCCTTTTTCTTCATTTTTTTTTATTTCCTTTTGTAATCACGTGTAATTATCTAAACATATATTTTTACAAGACTTTACCTAATAGGGAGACTCCACAACAAAATCGCTTAGCTTGCAATATTAACATTTTGTATATGCTGTTAACACAGTTAAATCAAAAAAACAAATTATATATTATTTGAATGTTAATTAGTTTTGGAAATTATGAAAATATGTATTGATGTAATATTGTATATGCAAGTGAAAGTGAATAAACGGGGTTACCCGTAAGGGGCCTCAAAAAAAAAAAAAAAAAAAAAAGATCCTCGGTTTTCTGTTTTATTGTTGTTCAACTTGTTGTTTTTTTACCTAGACAGTTTAAAAGTCAGTTATGATCCCTTCAATTGAATGAGTCCACGGACATGAGTAAACATTTTTAAGCTGATCATTTTCTATGATTAATAGCGTTCCAATCTATGTCCCCTGCATGGCTTCCCAAGGGGTACTAATTGTGCACGCCTTGTTGCTGATCTGTTTTTATACTGACAGTGTTATGAAAGAGACTTTATGTTATCTCTTTCTACCGAACATCAAGATGATATTATTACAGCTTTTAACAACACCTCGAGGTACCTTGATGAGTTTTAAATATAGATAATAACCATTTTCCATCACTGGTTATTAATACGATTTATCCTAAAAAAACTACAACTTATTAAAGCGAACACTTCAGAAAAGCAAGCAAAACTTTCTTGATTTAAATCTGTCCATTGAAAATGGTTACGCCAATACTAAAATATATGATAAAAGAGATGATTTTAATTTTAATAAAGTAAATTTTCCGTTTTTAGACGCCGATGTTCCTCGTGCAACATCTTACGGGGTTTATATCTCACAGCTTGTTCGCTTTTCAAGAGCTTGCAACAATGTTAATGATTTCAATGAACGTAATCTTTGCAGTACAGAAACTTTTAAAACAAGGTTATCGGTATCACAAATTAAGGAAAACCTTTTGCAAGTTTTATCGCCGATACCCAGATCTAATTCATAAATACAAGTGCAGTTAAAAATCACTATTGTAACAAGGTATTTCACAGCCAGTATTTTATAGAGATTTAATTTATAAACTTAAGAAGATAAAAAGCAATGTTAATTTCTCCCGGTTATTCGTTAAAACCATCTGTATATTTAAAAAGAAACGTTACCAACATGATATTTTACAGGGCTCTGCAGGCCTGGTGATTAACCCATCTAAAGTTGATTATTATGCTTACCTATTAGGTTGCACGACGGTGGCAGGGGTTTAATAGTTTATGAAGGTTTTCTTAAAATAACCTGGAAACTCGATTTGTTTCTTTTATCCCTGTTATCGTGGTCTTGCTGATTTTACTCCGGGAGCTCTGGTCTCGGTAAGTCATTGAGTACCCGCCCTTTGGCCTTGCTTTTAGCTTCTTGTGTTTTATAAATTATGTTTGTGTGCTTTTGCATGCAAAATTATTGAGCCGATGGGTGGATTTAAATTATTTCACCAAGACAACTTGTACTTGTTTTGTGATGTGAGAACATGTTGGGGCAAGTGTGAGGTTGGTGCACCATAGAACCTGGTTTAAACCCACAGTGGCAATTCGATTTGTCACTGACCGTTCTAAGGCGGAAACTCCTCGGGTTCTCATTTTCGTTGTTTGTTTGTGTTTTTTAACTGATTATTTTATTAACCATGCTCTCTCCCTCTCTCTTCTTCTTGTCTGTGTGTGTGTGGGGGGGGGGGGCTGTTTTTCTGAATGTGGTGATTCCTGATATGCACATTTCACCTTTTTACTTTAATTGACGTACATAATAAAATTTGGAGAAAAGCATAAAAAGAAAAAATGAATTTGAAGACAATCATTGGTTAAATATATATAAATGCATACATAACCAAAATTTTGTTACCCGGCTATGGGTGAGTTTGTACCGCACCTGCACATCTCCCCATAGAGCTAGCTTTTATAACAACGTGGTAGAGCATCTGACTAGCATGCGAAGGGTCCCGGGTTCAATTCTTGTTTCAGGCAAGGATCTTTAGAACCCTTGTTTCAATTTCTTAAAGCTCTTGACAATAATTATGCAAGAAAATGTTCACCTGTCTGGCCTGTGGTTCCAATTCATGAATATGGTAATTGGGGCGCGTCTCGGGAAAACATGCAATTATTGGTATTTTAAGACATGTTATTTGTTACTAAACAAACTTACAAGTATCTATTATCTTCCCATAATTTATAGGTAATTTTGTTACATCTTCACATTTCAACAATAAATTGCTATTTAAATAACAAATAATAAGTGCATTTTTATTAAGTTCGCTTGCTTATTTTTGTTACATATATCAGTGCTATCCGATCAATCTTTTCTGAGGTTGTCTCGGTTAGCTAAATTGGTTGCGTCGCAGGAATTGCAGGGCTTGGCGCTGTCGCCGTGACGGTGCGAGTTCGCTCCCAGCTAGAGGCACTATCATTTTTATGACGTCATTTGAAGGGAAAACATCAACTCCCCGGAGATAGCTTTACCCGTGACGAACCTCATTTGCACTGAGAGTCATGTTCAATATTTTTGTGTAAACAGATGTAAACATATGCCTTTATTTATTTCAAGATGAGACCTTAGGCGGTAAATGTGCAGGTAGCAATGGGACTGCTTGCGAGTTAGATCACCTATCTTTGTGCATCAACGGAACATGTGAATGTGACGGAAGCATAAACGCCAGTGGCGTCAGCGGAGTTTGTAAAATAAGTATGCACACATTCATTTCGGATGTTATTGTTATTTTTGTTAAATGTTTAGCATAACTCCGAATTTTTGATTGACCAGTTTATGCAGATAAAATGGAATATTATAATAGTATGCTGTTAATCCGAGTTCCCTGTGGTAACAATATCACACGAGACCGAAGTCGATGTTTTTTGTGTGTGCTAAAGTGAGCTCATATAAAATTACGTCTATTGCTCTAGATTTAGAAGTTACAAATTTACTTCATATATTTGCGGTTGTTGATTGTTGTTGTCTTGAGGATAGTTTGGTTTGAGTTATTTCAACAAGGCAACTTTAAAATAAACTAGTTTTCTTTTTATAATAACCTGTCGGGGGTAAGAGTGAGGTTCACGCACCATTGAACCTTGTTTGAACACCCAGTTACACTGTGCTTCGTCACTGATCATTCCAAGGCGGTTATACTTCGGTTTCTAATTTCTGTTGGTTGCCTGTGATGCATTCTGTTTTGGAATGGATCAGCCCAAGATGACTTATCCTCCGTATGTTTTTTTCTGCGAAGAGAGACGGTGTTTATAGAGTGTGGCTTTTCTTGATATGAATGTTCCACTTGATAGGAACTACCAGAGTTAAAAATATAAGTATCATGCAGGAGTTTGAGGTGAAGATGGAAATAACTGTCACTGAGGGTTAGCTGTTTTGCGGGAACGAGGCTCTGCCGAGGCTCTGACAGATTTTTCTATCTTTACAGAATGTCTCATGCAAGATACTTTTTCTTGCATACCTTTTATTATTCATAACATTTGTGTACATGTATAAAACTACTTTTTTTCCTTACGCTGATATATCAACATTAATGCAAACCTATTTTAATGACGTCACTAACTTGAATATATTACGTCAGATACTTGAAGACGTGACGTAACTCACGTGACTCATTCTACATGGGGGTGTAGGATCGAAATTTCCTACACGGGTGAAAACACCGGTTGACCTGATCTGGTATGCAAGAAATTCTTTATGAATATTCAATTCATAATGACTTGCAATATAATACATTTGACATTGTATTAAGTTTAATTAGTTTCTATTGATAAAATCAAGAACTTTTTTGACGTTTAAAATAAATTTTATATTAATACAGTGGAAACTTACGGCGGATCGTGCTCTTCATATCAAGCGAAGCCCTGCGTTTTGGATAAAAACGCCGAATGTATCCAATTCAAATGTGAATGTAAACGTGGAACATTTCCCGTGGCTGGCAAGTGCATGAAAAGTAAGTTGTTGTTGTTTAACTCATTTTTATAGTTGTATCACTTGTTTAATTTTTCAATATCAGTACAATCAGTCATATGTTTATAAATGATGATAGGTCTCTTTTATTATATAATTCCAAACAATCATATAACCTAAATAATATCTTTTACGCCCAAATATTAAGATGTCATCGCCTACACCTTCAAACAATACCGACATAGGAAGATTTTTTTGCGGTTAGTCGTTTCTAAACAGAGGTGAACAGAGACAGTTTTTTCTGACAGTTTTCTGTGAGGAGAGGCTGTTTTTTCTGAATGTAACTGTTCCAATAATCATATTTCGTTTGCGCTTGTGGAACTGAGATTTTGAAATGTGATTTGTTCAAACTGGTGTGTAAACAGATTTTAAAAGTGTTGGACAAAACTTACAATAAAATTCTAGTTAAATTTCAACTTTATTTATTTCAACTCGAACAATAAAAGCAGTAGCTATACCAAACATTTAAAGTATGTTTTTAAGCAAATATCATCTGCTCAGTAAGAGTTACTTTATAGACATATGTTTTTTATTTAAATATATACTCAACAAAAATAGAAACCTGACACTCTATATTTGGTGTATTTTCCTGGAATCAGATTTAAAGCTAATTGAATTGTGGTATGTAATAAAAATTGTGCATGTTTTGAACTTAATTATGCATTTTGATATTTTTGGTGCATGAAACAAGTGATTCAGTGGTTATTTTCTTTTGGATGGTGCAAAAATATATAGATTTTGAATATGCACCTCATACTTATTCAAAGTTACAGTGTCAGGTTTCTTTTTTTGTTGAGTATATTTTTAATACGTATGATTGTATTGAAATAATTTAATGATAAGCATTAGTAGATTTTCAGATCTTCCACTAAAGGTTAAAAATGCTGTTTAAATAGTTGTTCTTTTAATCTTTAAATTGCATTTATTTCAAATGATTTGAATAGTCGGACGTGCTTTCTTCTCAGACAGCTCTTGTTATAATGGCAATCTTTCAGACGAGACAGTGGGAGGAACGTGCTCTAGTAGCACGGGAAAATTGTGTAAACTGGACACCAACGCCGTATGCCGAGACGGAATATGCATGTGTAAAGCCAGCGCAAGTAACATAAACGGGATTTGCGTACTGGGTTGGTTTGATACCTTTTTCAACAATTTGTACATTAGGTCAATAAAAAGGACTGTTGCAGTGTCTAACCATTAATGCTACATACTCTAATGGTTTTAGGTAAAATAATTTATCACCGTTAAAGTTTCATACTCTAATGGTTTTCAGTCAAATAATGTAAAACTGCTTAAGTTGCATACTCTAGTGGTTTTAATTATTATTAACGTTGCAAATGGCGAAAACTGGCTTAAATTTCAAAATGAATTTTGGGGAAAATACTCATTGCCACCTAGAGTTTAGTGAAGAAATGTATTTATCTAAGGATGCACTAAATGTTTGCATGCTTAGTGAAGTTTAATTCGTGTATTAATTACAAAGCACATACTAAAACAAAAGAAAAAACACATTTTCCTGGGAATTCTGAAATTAATTTGCAATATACAAAACAACTAATACATAAAAAAAGTATATGCTGGTCTATAATCATTAGTGCTAATTCATCACAATAATGTAACGGTTTCAAGAAATTCAAGAAAAACGTACTTCCGGGTCTACTTTCGGTTCAAAACATTTTGATGTGCTACTTAAATTTTCTGACGTTTAGACACGGATGACCGCAAACTATTGTAAATAATTGTTTGTAGGTTATCTAGACGTTTTAAACAGCCATTTTAGATAACTTAATATGCAAACGGTGTTTGCTTTTTGTGTATGACTGGTCTATGTAAATAAAGCATTTTATTTCACACAACTATAGTATCCAAATTTAAACACAACCACATGACAAATATATTTTTACTTTCAATGGTCAGCCGTTGGGAATAAATGTCGAGATTTGACAAGGTACATCAAAATGATTTGCCTCTTAAACCAAATGTAGACGCGGAAGTACGTTTTTCTTGAATTTCTTGAAAACCCTAACATCATTTTGACGAATTTGCATTAATGATTGTAGACCAGCATATACTTTTTTCATGTATGAGTTGTTTTGGTATATTGTCCATTGATTTTAGAGTTCTCATGCAAATGTTTTGTTTTTTTTGTTTCAGTTGTGCTTGGTAGTTAGAATATGAGTTAGACTATTTGAGCTTGTAAACATTAGTGCATCCTTCGAGGGATGGCATTTTCCCCCTATTTTACCATTCGAATGTTCGAATCAGTCGGCATTCGAACGTTCGAACGTTCGATTTATTCACAAACAATCATATAAACCAAGAAACCCGTCTTGAAAACCCACACAGTATCCCTGATACAATAAAATTGTCATACAAGTAGATTTTGCCGATAATGTCGGGGTGTTCCAGAATTCTAATTGTTGTAAAGTTGGACTTTTGTTACAAAATGTTACATAATTGAAGTTAATTTTAAGGTTGATGACAGAGCATTATACAACTTAAGGGACTTATAGTTCCATTATCTGAAAATTTAGAAAACCTAGTTAGTTATTATGTAGTACACTTTAGCCCTTCTATTGAGTGCACTTTAGCCAGTCTATTTTGAACTTGTTATTTTGAAGCTCTGATATCATCCAAAACATGCCATATTTGTTATTATTATTTTGAGTAACATATGCATTTCTTGTTTGATATATATGCTGTTTCTAGTCTTTGTTACATATTTGTAAATTTTAACTATGTTATATGTTTTACTTTACTTTGCTGATTCTCAGACTGGTGACTAGCTTTAACACTATATTAAGAATGTAAGCAATGCCTAGTGACCTTGATGACATTGGTAATTTTCCATCACTTAGGCATATCAGTTGCTGGGAAGATTCACTATATTTAGATTATTAGGTAAACAATGCCATTTTACCCAGTTGACCAATAAAAGGCCTCAATACATCATTAAAGCATTTTGATTGGCTTACTGGAACAGCAATGAATTGTTGGTAAAAGTATGCTGGGAAGATTTCCTCAGAGAGAATTGGCATTAACTTGATCATTCTGTTTCTGAACTTTGAAGAGAGAACAACTAAAAAAGCTCTAAGGTATTATTATTTAGTAATTAATTTAATATTTTCTTCTTTATTTTTGGCAATTATCTAACCTTAGAGAGACTGTAAAATACTTTAAGAGCCTCCAAATTTTAGTAATTAAATTTAATTAATTACCTGGTTTTTGTCCATTATTTTTGGCAGCAGCCATTTTGGATTTTCGTATTTTAAAGACTTTGGCAATTTTTGCATATTTTTTACTTCAATCTTTGGATATTCTTGCTGCTGCTTTTCCAAATTTATTAGTATAGAAGTTTAAGTTGTAAACATGTAAGCATAATGTGGCACATTTATCTCACCAGTCTGAACCTTCTTATGAATTAGTTCATTTTAACAACAATTTTGGTTTGTTTGCTACCATTTCCATTCAGAGTCATATTTTACAGACTTGGTTAGCTCTTATCAGTAATGACTTTTCCATCTCTCATAATGTGTCACTGAGATCAAACCTGTAAATAATTGTTCAGAGATTATTAAAATCCTCGTTTGTTTAAAATTTAACAGAATCTTGTTTTAATTTTCCTTTACTTTTAGTAAAGGTGGTGTCATCCTGACTTCAAAGTAAAATCACTATTGCATAACAAAGTAGAACTACCCCAAAATCACACCCTTTAAAACCCCACACACCACAATGGTGTCAGAATCGGGATAGTCCAAAATCAGCTTTCACTCCCTCTCTACCCGTCTATTACTATTTTATTCTTTAATTAGTAACGGAATATAAGCAAACCGGTAAAAACATTTGAAAGTCTAATTTTTGGCTATACAGCGCGGAAGTCAAAATCTCAGTTGGACTGCCATATGGGCTTATCGCTTTGTATTTTAAGATATTTTCTATCTTCCGGCCAGACCTTCTTTCTCTTTTAATTTTTTATTAAAGGTCATTTACCCATAGTGTCTTATTCAGCCCCTGGTCTAACAAGGTAACAAAGCAACATAGACACGGAGATCTCCCTCCTAATCCCGGACTCAGATCTATGACGGGCACGAGTCACTGACCACTATTGATTTATAAAGGGCTAATACTTATTTCATTTTCAGCGTCCGAAAGTGCTCTAAAATAGATTGATTTTTTGAGATCCACAATTTCTGTTTGGCTATTATATTTAGTGGATAAAGCATTTACTGTCCGAAACTGGCTACCCGTTAAATAGTTTACTAAACATAGCACTCCCTGGCTATTTCAAAATTCACTTACACAAATTTTGTCCGATACCAGGCTCCAATTAAACTTTTAGAAAGACTGAACTTACTTCGCTGCACCAAATTGTCACTTCCGAGAGAAAGGCTTTCCAAGAGAAATCGCCGCCTCTCAAATTGTCTAGACGAAATCATTTTCAGCACAACCAGTCCACCGAGCGAACAGGCATGGAACTCCGGTCCAGAAATCGTCACCGCCACTGCGCCCAAACAACCAAACAGACAATACCATCAGCCAGGAAACAAGCTCCTCCATGTCAAGTCACCTACCAGATGCGCAACCTCCGTGGGTACCTCCATTCGCAACTACAGATCTGCCAAACGCTAGCAACCAGAACGACACCATCTCCCACGTAAGCGACAGCTTGTTCAGCACAGACATTATGATTTATGCTCCAAGCGCACGAACGTTAGATTCCATGCCCCAAGTCAACACCGCGAAGTATGACACCCAACTTCAACCGACGAGAGAACCCTTCCAGCGAACTACAAGTACCAACATACAGAGCAACTCTCAACCTGCAAGTGACCCATCTCCACCAAGACGAACCCTTCCAGACACAGTTGCCCAGCTTCAAGCCAAAATAGATGCTCTCCATGACCGCATCAAAGAACTGGAAAGAACTAATCAAATATTTCCACCCAGTTCACCTGTTTGCCACCCATCATACAACCTATAAGACAACCTACCAGGCAGTCAACCATGGCAACTACTGCGGCAACCTAACATCATGCCCGAAGAACCTGCCGATCTATCTAGATCTAGAGACAGATTTCCTGAAAGGACACAGCATCCAACATCAGCACACACTTTCGAAAGAGTGCACGCTATCCGCCAGCAGCCACAAAAAAATGCTGGTCCACCCAGATGTAGACCACATGTAGACCCCAGTAGACATTACGACACACCTGATCAACCTCACAACAGTTTAAATTCAAGCAAAAACTCAACAGACTACCAGACTGATTATCATTCATCATGGTTTGATCCTCAGCATCACAGATATCAACCCGCAAGACCAAGCCCAAGAACACTGGACGAGACACGACAGTCCATGCCTTTTTTCTATGGAAGACCGAACGAATGGGAAAACTTCTGGATGAAGTTTGATATAATCTCAAGAAAGTACTATTGGGACAAAGAGAAGCAGAAAGAAAACCTCATCTTGTATATGAGAGATGACGCATCTACTTTTGCCACAAGCCTGAGCCCAGAGGTACGCGAAGACATCCAGCACCTCCTGAAGGAGCTTCCAGACCAGCAGATGGCATATGAAGTAGCCACAATGACTCCCAAGACCATCTCAGAAGCAGTTGACATGATAATCCTACATGAAGCCTGCAAAAATAACACCAAGAAGAGATCTGGTATTCGCCACCTGGTTCAACAGAAGGAAGACTACGAAACGTCAGACTCCGAAGAAGAAACCCCAGACCTCCGCAGAATAAATAGCAAGAAATTTGTCACCGAAGACCGACTCTTCCAGTTTGCGAGAGACCTTAAGCAGTCGATCCTTAAAGCTAAGCAAGAAAAAAGCAACCAAGATGATGAACCAAACCCCAACAGATCCCAAAGAAGACACGAAAATGTGATCTGCTATAAATGCCATAAAGAAGGTCACATTGCACCACAATGCCCTGAAGACCGTGGATTTAGAAGACAAAAGAAAGAAGAAAAACCAGAAGAAGCCTTCGAAAAGAAACCTTTAAACTTCAAGGGACTGAGTCTACCGGTCGAGAGTCAGTCCACTCAATAAACCTGTTATTAGAAGACTTAAAGAAAATGGCCGACATTTATGCAACCAGTGGTAGTATTGAGTCAACTAGAGAGACTTCGGATGGTGAAGAAGAGAACCTCCATATTGTCATCGACAGGGTGAGAGCAGTCACAATAAAGCTACCACTAACCATCCAAGGACTAAGCGTAAAAGCCGTAATCGATACAGGTGCAGAAGTTACAGTGCTCAACAACAACGTATACTTCTCAATTCCAGCCGATAAGCGTCCAAAGCTACAAAAAGCTAAAAGAAACTTAGTCGTAGCAGAAGCTGGCAAGCAAATGAAGACACTTGGGATGACAGACGTAATGTTCAACATTGGAGAAACCACTTTTGAATGGCCTGTGTATGTGGCACCCATTCAGGACGACATCCTACTGGGCTGTGACATCATCGACGACAAGAACATTACAATCAATACTAAAAAAGGAATCCAAATTAACGATTAATGGATTGATTGCGAAGTCACCCGCACCAAAGTCAAGCCATCTCCAGTCACCGTTTCCAGAGCTGTTACCGTACCAGCATACTCTGAATTTATCATGCAAGGCATCTGCAACGACATAACAGAAGAAGAAAAGACCACTTACCTATTTGAAGTTACCGATGAGATAAAAGACCGTCTAATGACTGCAAGGAGCACCATCAGTCCTGAATCAAACAAGACATATCAAGACATGAGGAAGGTCACTCCATCTGTCGACTCCAGGCAGAAAGCAAACACCAAATAAAGCTCAACAATGTCTCCATGACCTCCAAGGTTCCTACCACTCCAAGTTCAGACACTAATGAAAGATCAACCACAGATGTACCATCTCACCTACAAGAGCTATATAAATCCAGCATTAGCAAGCTAAACCAAGAACAGAGAGCAAAGTTGGCACAGCTTCTAATTAAACATAACAGTACATTTGCTGCTTCAAAGACTGAATTAGGTCTGTGCAAAGTCCTGAAACACCACATAGAATCAGGAGAGGCAGCACCAGTAAGACAGCTATTACGCCGCACGCCACAAGGATATGAGGGCGAAGAAGAAAAGTACATCAAGGAACATCTCGAAGATGGAGCCATCAAGCCTCACCATGGAGCTCAACATTAGTAATGGTTAGGAAGAAAACCGGAGAAGTTAGAGTCTGCGTTGACTACAGACGACCCAACGAGAGAACGATTAAAGATGCGTACCCCCTACCACGAATCGACATGTGCCTAGACTGTCTAGCATCCACAAAACACTTCTCGACAATTGATCTCCAAAGTGCGTCGTGCAACTGGAACTGGCTAAAGAAGACCGTCACAAGACGGCGTTCATCACAAAGTATGGGTTGTACGAATATCTAAAAATGCCCTATGGTGTGTGCAACAGCGCAAGGACGTTTCAGCGCTGTATGGAAATTGTACTCAGAGGACTACAATGAGAAATACTACTCGTTTACCTGGACGACATTATTGTAATAGCACAGTGTTTCGACGAGAGCATTCAACGTTTAGATGCGCTTCTAGAAAGACTCAATCAAGCTGGCCTCAAAGTTAAACCGAGCAAGTGCGAACTTTTCAAAACAGAAGTCCTGTTCCTTGGACACATTGTCAACCAACATGGCATCAGACCAAATCCAGCAACAGTTGAAGCAGTACTGTCATGGAAAAAAACAGAAAACGTCAAAGATATACAGATATTTATAGGACTAGCCTCCTATTACAGACAATACATACAATCATTCAGTGATGTAGCCTCCCACACTGACCAAACTTACCGGGAAAAATGCAGAATTCACCTGGGACGACCAATGCACAGAAGCATTCAACACCCTGAAACAGAAATTATGCAGTGCACCAATTTTGGCATACCCAAAACCAGACCTGAAGTACATACAAGACTGTGATGCAAGTGATGTTGGAGTCGGCGCAGTCCTGTCGCAAGTTCAAGAGGGACAAGAAAGGGTGATCAGTTATGCCTCGAAGCGTCTTCACCGCACTCAGGAAAAGTACAGTGTTACGCGGAAAGAACTGCTAGCAGTTATCACTTTCGTCAACCACTTCAGACACTACCTGCTAGGACAAAAATTCCTTCTTCCCACAGACCATGGCTCCCTCAGATGGCTATTTGAATTCAAAAACCCTACCTGTCAGATAGCAAGATGGCTCGAAGTCTTGGCACAGTACGATTTTGACATAGAACACCATGCAGGTCACAAGCATCAGAATGCAGACAGCATGTCCAGAAGAGATTTCCTATCCTCAGCTTGTAGTCATCAATCACCCAAAGAAGAAGAAACCTGTGAAGACTGCAAACAACAGGACATGACTTGGAGAGACTTCATGGAAGAAATAGATGACATAGTTGACCTAGGAGTGAAGACAAATGATGCTGTGGTTAGAGCTACAAAGCCATTAAAACCACATCAAGAAAGACCAAACTCAAGAGAAAACACCTCACTAAGGGATGAAGCAACAGAGACAGAAAAGATGTTCTTACCTGCATATATGTCAACAGAGCTAGAAGAACTGCAAAGGCAGGATCCAGACCTTCACTACCTTCATAAATGGATGGATCAAGGTGAACTTCCGGAAAGAGAGAAAATTGCAAGGTTAAGTCCAGCAGTGAGAAAGTACTGGTTGAACTCAGAAAACATAGTCAGAAGGCAAGGTATCCTTTACCAGAAAATATGGTCAAGCAAGTACAGACGTGAATACTTTGTCCAGATGCTCGCCCCAAAAGCACTAGGAAGACAGATCATCAGGGACTATTATAGTATAATAGTCAAGACCACCTCCAAGACACTACAGCAACAAACATATTATTATGCGATTAAGCTTCATAAGTAAAAATATATTTATGGCTCTTAATTGTATAATTTCAGATGAAGTGGTACACCTGCCTGTTGTGTGGTAAAGAACCATTCTATGAAGACGTGTACTGCCACATTTTTGCCAACCACACTCACCAGCTGCCGCCATACCTATGTCATTGTACATATACTGCTTTCACAGAGGAACGTCTCCTTAGGCACATTTCGAAGAGAGAAGGTTGCAGGAGGATACCTACAGGGTCAAACAACGTCCCCATCGACAAGATCATTGCACCAGGAGCTATAGGTTTAATATCTATAAAGGGTCTGCTTAGGTTTAATATCTAATATTTAAGACCAGGTTCATTTGTGTGTTAATATTTATAGGTTTAATATCTATAAAAGGGTCTGCTTCGGTTTAATATCTAATATTTAAGACCAGGGTTCATTTTTGTGTTTTTGTTTTAAGATCTGTATGTTCAGATTCTTAAGTAGGTTTTAATGGTACGTATATCCCCACTGCGGATTAGTCTAACGCATAGTTTTTTATGAACCAAGTTCATGTTTTGAGTGTATTTCATTAGACCCTCTCTACAGTACTTCTACCAGTATAAGCATGAAGCAAGAGTTGAATTATTCATTATTGTCCTACTCTCTTATAAGTACATTTGATATGCCATTGCATTAATTTGTTGTATTCACATTCATGTTGCTCATATAATATCATTGCTGTGTCTCATATTTAACATGGCGTCGTAACAATTTTCATTCTCATTACACTCCTCGGAGTATAATCATTGAAAATTTGCTCAAAACAAGCTATTTGCTTATTATAAGGTGATATTGTCATTCTCAAATGCTATTCTGATGATATCCGCGAGAAGTGCTAAGTTTATTACATACAAAGTTTGAAAATGATTATACTGTTAATAGTGTTCATTCAGAGTAGCATCGCGCTTCAACTACAAGAAATTTTCACTACTATCCATTGTACTAATGAACATTTAAGGTGACTAGTACATCGCGTTAATACTCAGAGCCTTGCCTCAAACAACCGACCAACCTATAACAATATTTCTTAATTATCACAATATCGCGCAACCATACACGAGAGCATAATATTATATTGTAAATGTGCCACGTTGACACTTAGGTGATTTGGCATCAATCATTATTCTTTATGACACTAAATGACATTTCGCGAAAGAAGAAGAAAGAAGATATTCCAAGAAGACTTTTGTATTTATTATATTTTATTTTGTTTTACTTTACTTACATATGTATGCCACTCATGTAACTTTATCTCATTACCAAAACAATATTAGTATTACTTGTTCCTTTAAAACTTAACACATTCTTTGATGTATATATGTTTATAGTCATCCCAGTTTTATAGTTGACTTAGATTTTAGAGATCGTTTATTTTTTGTTATTTGTTTTTACGATGCAAATGTTTTTGACATGTTTTTGACAAATGGTGCTCATTGAAACCACAATGTTGTTCTCCTTTTGCAAATACCTTTATACCTATACACTCAGGGTAACTATGCTATTTCAGGTGATTCATTAAAATTTTATATCATTAGCAACATTTAAGGTGATTCATTACCATTTAAGGTGATTTGCTATTTGCTAAGGTGATTATCAGTTGGTATAGACAATTGATAATGTGTTTATTCGTAACATTTTGAAACCATAGAAGTCAAATATTTTTTGCTTGAAAAAATTTATTGATTTTAATAAAATCAATAATTTTTTTTCATTCCCAAACCCAGTATGTTGTTCTAAAGTTGGACTTTTGTTACAAAATGTTACATAATTGAAGTTTATTTTAAGGCTGATGACAGAGCATTATGCAACTTAAGGGACTTATAGTTCCATTATCATAAAATTTAGAAAACCTAGTTAGTTATTATGTAGTACAATTTAGCCATTCTATTGAGTGCACTTTAGCCAGTCTATTTTGAACTTGTTATTATGAAGCTCTGATATCATCCAAAACATGTCATATTTGTTATTATTTTGAGTAACATATGCATTTCTTGTTTAATATATATGCTATTTCTAGTCTTTGTTACATTTTTGTAAATTTTAACTATGTTATATGTTTTACTTTACTTTGCTGATTCTCAGACTGGTGCCTAGCTCTAACACTATATTTAGAATGTAAGCAATGTCCATTATATTTGGCAGTAGCCATTTTGGATTTTCGTATTTTAAAGACTTTGGCAATTTTAGCATATTTTTTACTTCAATCTTTGGATATTCTTTCTGCTGCTTTTCCAAATTTATAAGTATAGAAGCTTAAGTTGTAAACATGTAAGCATAATAAGGCACATTTATCTCACCAGTCTGAACCTTCTTATGAATTAGTTCATTTTAACAACAATTTTGGTTTGTTTTGCTACCATTTCCATTCAGAGTCATATTTTACAGACTTGGTTAGCTCTTATCAGTGATGACTTTTCCATCTCTCATAATGTGTCACTAAGATCAAACCTGTAAATAATTGTTCAGAGATTATTAAAATCCTTGTTTGTTTAAAATTTAACAGAATCTTGTTTTAATTTTCCTTTACTTTTAGTAAAGGTGGTGTCATCCTGACTTCAAAGTAAAATCACTATTGCATAACAAAGTAGAACTACCCCAAAATCACACCCTTTTAAACCCCACACACCACATAATAGTGGGTTTATTTACCGGAGCATGAGACCGTCTAATGTCTGCTACCTCTAGAAGTATATACTAGTTGTCAACTTGGTGGTTTCCTGGTTTACAAGCATTCTAGAATGACATGTGTTAAATAAATACGTCAGTCCGAACATTTTCACTTAACTCGTTCCCCTAATCGTTATGTTTCACGTGCCAAAGATTTTCATAGATAATTGATACATTACAATAGGTGTGAACTGATTTGATTTTCATTACTGGATGACTCTTTTGATTTACTAAATTGATTCATCATTACAATATGCAGTACATTTTACAATATTTGTTCGATTACTTTATATTTATCACATTTCTATTCCAGTATTATGTATCAACTTTCCAATTAGATCATGGGCATGTACATGTACCACAATTAGTTTTAGTCCGCATTTACGTGCGCATAAGTCAAGTACTATTTTTACGGAAAATCAATTATCTTGACGTCATGTGTGTCAAATAAATATCAAACCGTCTTGATTTCTGTTCTTCACATAGATAATTAACTTTAAATTAGAAATGAGAATTTGCACACACTCAATATTGAATTTTCACAAACATTCGAATGCTTCAAATGCATAATCTTATCAGAATCTTTGAATGTTCAAACATTCGTTTACATCCCTAAATATTATTAAATTCAATCATTTATTCACTAAAATCTAGGTTAGTGACCCCTTAAGTCTAACAATGTATAAACGTTAAAGTTGCATAGTTTACGCTGATTGTTTGAATCCTAATAAAGTATATCATTTAAGTTGCATTCTCTATAATTATTATGGTGATAATGTATAACTGTTTTAGTTGTTTACTCTGATGCATATAATGTATAACAGATTGTCGCGGAATTACCGCATAAGAATAACGACACTAACAAAATGTAAGTGTGTGTTGGCCCAGGAACCCTCGTCGTGGTCGCTCGGACGAGCTACTAAGACTGCGCTTTTGTAATATAATAAGCAACTACAGCGATAACAGGCCGATACAGTGATTGTACTCGCTGACCCTATCCGCAGGCAGTGTCCATTTCAAGCTTGACAAACTGACCCTCTGACAGGTTCATCGGGTACGATTTGATATCGCTGTAGTTGCTTATTATATTACACAGATAAAGTTGCTTACTCTAGTTTGAAATCTAACAATGTATAAATATAAACGTTGCACACTGTAATGGTGAGAGGTCTAATAATCGCTATTAAAATATGTTCTTTTTAATATTAATTTTGAGATTTTGTCTTTACCAATCGGTTATACATTAAAGTAAAATATAAATGGAGGACAAATTAAAATCGTTAGTTACTGATGAAACTTTTAATAACATGTGTGATTGTTGCGTAGGTAGTGCGTTGTGTTCATGCAATGAACAGTATAAAACATTTCTTGATTCCGTATCAAATATTGATAAAATGATATTATTTTCATTCTCCAGATGAAACGAAAGGCGGTTTTTGCATTGGAATCAGTGGGGGTAACTGTTTGCTTGATGAAAATGCAATGTGCATTAACGGAACGTGTACGTGTAAGAAAGGCACGAGTGAGGTCAATGGAAGATGTATTCGAGGTAAGAAAATCATGTATACGTTTATTTTATCTAATGCATGGTGTACCGATCGGAAGAAACGTTTGCCTAAAATACGTATAACTAAAATATATTATTTCTTTACTGAGTTTGAATGATATTTCCCCCACAAAACAGCGAACCCTTAAGGCAGCTGTGCCAAGCCATGCAGTTTTAATTACGATACCTTGATTATATAAACGTACTATCAAATGACAGACAACGGATCTACATTATTCAGTTATCTTTGGGTATATAATATAAAATGGGGAGCGTCACGGGAAAAAATGATCTTCGAACAGCTGACGTCAATCCTTAGAATGACGTCATAAAGATGATGAGATGGCATTATACGATATCGTATATCATGCATTTCGCATTAGAATACTATTATTTTTAAGAGAAAATAAAAGATTAATGTTTTTTTTCTTTATAAATATAGTAACGACAAATAATATTATAGTAACAACAAAAATGTCAAAAGATACCAGAAGACACCGTTCCTCAGGAATTGCCTTAAATTGACGACCGCCTCAAGAAGTTATTGCATGCCATCGATATAAAGAAAAATATTACGGAATTTAGTGCTATACAATTTTGCCGAAGTGTTTATACTTTATCTTAAAACTATGAACTTTATCTTAAAACTGTTAAATCTATTAACATAAATTAGCTCGACAATGAAAATCCTTTTAGTTCCATCAACACAAGCAAAAAGCAAATTATAATGACCACTTCCATGTTAATTTCAGATGAATCATTTGGCGGTAATTGTAAAGGCGAAGATGGAACGCCCTGTCTGCTTGGTTCTAATATCGTTTGCCTGAAAAGGAGATGTGTGTATCGCAAAGTAAATAACATAGTATGTGCCCAAGGTAACACGTAACTTCGATTACAACCGTAAACTATTCTGAGAAAATGAAAATGATGCATACAAAAGACAAATGTGCTTTGTGCATTGTTGTGCGGTATTTGCATTGTTAGAAATTAAATTATTTTAATAAATTCCAGCTCATGTTTTTGACAATATTAGTTATGCATTGAAACAAAAATTTTATTGTAATCGGTCTTTTCCATTCTTGAATTTACATGCTTTGAACAGACGTGCTATCATTCAGATCACTGTAAAAGTCATTGGAACGTTTGAGTATATATGTAATCTTTCGTTCCGTATTTAAAATTTGCATGACCTAAACATACGTTTAACCAGTAATGTTATTATTAAAACCGTTTGTACATTTACTAAGCATACATGCTATCAAAGAACGTCTAAACAAAGCTGTAATAATTTTATATACGTGTGTTCAGTAGTTATTGTTTTATGTCAAGTTTCTACGATTAATTGGGACAACCGTCGTAATCGTTATTTATCGTACTTAAGTTAGCATGGCTTAAACATACATTTAATCAATAAGGTTATTATTAAAGCCGTTTCAACATTAGTGTGAATTGCTTCAACTGCAGGCGAGTTATCTTGTTCTCAGAACATGCAGAAAAAACTAAATGACAAACAGTGCACGTGTAAACCTGGATCAAGTCTCATAGGTGGTCAGTGCGTTCAAGGTAGGATCTTTTTAACACTATACTTTACTTGTTTAATTTTATTGAGTCGGTATCTTCCTCGCTTTGGTTGTTTTAACAGTGTCCAAGCTTTCAAATGATTGATTTGGGCTCTAACTGATTTAAACCAAAAGATCTTTAATTGCATTTACTCCTAACCATTTTAAATTTTAAAATGATTTTAACGTTGTAAATCAATACGAATGTAATCAGTAACACGTTTAAATATATATGTATCGAAATATATTATAATTTTAATAAAACTCATTCAAATTTTTATTTGTGTTGAAAACTGGGTAATTTTTATTGAATCAGGATTTGTTTTGTATTTGAATGATTTTGTACTGGGTCTGCATATTAAACAAACACATGAAAATTATCAGCAATTAAAAGGCATTAATTTAATATCCTGCTATTATTTTAGACGAGGTCCTTTCCGGGAAATGTAAAGGTCCAGAAGGCGCTACTTGTGACAAGGATTCAAACGCAGAGTGCGCACGTGGATATTGTGTATGCAAAAGAAATGCAACTGCTGTTAATGGAATTTGTTATAAAGGTATTATAATTTGGAAAATGTGCCGGTTATAATATAACAAAAATCAGGTTTTATTGTTTGTGGATCTGTAGTATTTCACATTTAATATTCATTATATTATGTATATTTGTATAAGCTATTTTGTTTAAGGGGGAAATAAACGACACTGAATCCAACACCTTATAGGATTAAATGGAAACGCATATTACAGCAACGCCGCCTACCATCTACAATTCCCCTATCTTTTCGACTTCAATTAAACACGTGTAAACATGTCGTAGGACGAACAAAAATAATACAAATCTATTTGAAACTTGAAGTATGAATCCTGATATCCCTAAAAGTAATTCAAATTTTATTTTTAGATTTATTTTGGGTTGGTGGTAGTTCTGTATGTTCTTCATTTGAAACGTTTTCGTTTTCATCCGTGATATTCTGCCCTTTTTCTGTTATTTTCCAAGACGAGGCCTTTGGAGGGCGGTGTAGTGGTATTGACGGCGCCAACTGCGTACTGGACACCAATGCAGAATGTGTCGGAGGCCTCTGCGTGTGCAAATACAGATACATGTTTCTGCCAGAACATGGGTCATGTGTAAAAGGTAAGAGATTAAGTAATTAGGTATGCTGGCATGGACCCAGAACTGTCCAAATTACAATGTATTCAACGAGCTAAGGTTTGAAAATAAAATCATATCATTTAAGACCAAAAACAATTATTATATATAAAGCTATAGATTTAAGAAAATTTAAAATAGGCAATTGATGACATCAACTTAACATTGCTATATATATATGGTTTTATCTTTTATTATTTATTAATATTATAACTCAATAATTGATTGCAAATATACTGAAAAAATAAGTATCCACTTTTATGTTTATATTCTGATTTGCATGTATTCATTATATGAGGAACGCTTTGTTTTTAGTTAATTTAAATTGTTTTTAAGTTTAATCGTTCATGGCTATAATCTTCCACACTAAGACATGAACAACAGTTAGTACAGTAACAATTAATTATGGATCACAAAACACTACACTTTCGATTTAAAGGGAGGTAATTAGAAATGGTTGGTATTTTTATCGAAAGGACTAGTTGTTTTATTAATGTATTGACATCTTGAACTGGAAAAGTTTATTTAATTCTAATAAACGTGCATATTGTTTAGAATTACTAACCTATTCCTGAAACATTAATTATAACGAAAGGAAAAGATAACTAAATTGTGACAGCAGATTTTTTAGAACATTTTATTTCTGTGTAATAATTGCAGAAATGTTGATTTGTTCAAAGAAAGAATTTTAATTTTTTCTTATTCTTACTTTAAAAAAATAAGAAAGTGGATACTTTCTATTTTTGTTGAGTATATATGAAACAAAAATAATATCGAAAGCTTTTGATAAGTTGAACTATGTTTATCGTCCTATATTTTGCCATTTTTCACGGTAATTATTTGCTGTATGTTTTGTAAAATGCAATATGTTTACCAATTTCGCAAAAAATGGTTAGTAGTAGTAGTAGTAGTAGTAGTAGTAGTAGTAGTAGTAGTAGTAGTAGCAGTTATAGTTACTGTAGTAGAAGTAGTAGTAGTTGGTTTTGCTTTTGTTGTTATTGTTGTTTTTTAAAACTCCAATTAATCTAGGACCATGAGGACGTCAAAGCTGTATTAGCTTCAAAAAGTGTTTTCCTTATGCAAAAGTAAAATTAAAGATACATGTTTATACATTATGTTGAATACTTATACGACTTTTGAGTTGACTTGTTAATGAACGTATACATGTATGTAAAGGAATTGTTACAGTGGGTGTTCTTGGTGGATACTGTGATGAAACGGTAGGCTGTAAATTTGACGAGAATGCTGACTGTATCAAGAGTAGATGTGTATGCAAGCGTACAGCCAGAACTTTTAGTGGGAGATGTGTCCATGGTGAGTTTGTGTATATTGATGCTTAAGTTTGTCAACATGGCTAACGCACACACCGTTATGAGTTACTTTATGATTATGCTTTTCGGGGTCTTATTTGCTAGCTTTTGTTTGGGATGGGGTATTGGTGAAAGAGCTTGCAAAAGGTCTTTTGTCGTAATCAAGTACTGTAAAATTTAATATTCAGTGAATTGATGCAAAGCGTTCCTTTTACTCGTTTGGCAGAAACAGTCAAAAAGAAACCCGAGCTAAAATCTATATACAAAAGGGATTTAAATTATGAATAAACTTGATAATAACTTATTTTTTGAATCTTATTGCCGTTGTGGAGGGTTTCTGGTAAGTTCTGTGAAGTAAATGAATGTGTGAATATCCTTTGCTATTTCTGTTTGTTTTGTTTCCGTTCAACTTGTAAACGACACTTGATAACAAAACTAAGTTAAAGATATTTCAAATATTTAAAATAATATTGGCAACAATACGGCGACTGCACATGCCATGCTTATTATGCTATGGGACAACCCCCAAAACGGTTGATAAAGTTTAACGTTATTTCACTGCATGACACCGCTTACCGATTATTTATGGATAAGAATACTGAATGTGTGTAAGTGGAGACAATTTACGGCAGCCGCACTGCACAAAATGTGCTATTGTTAATTTCAAAAGATATTGCACCTCCTTCGGGAGCGAACCTGTGCGGCGAAACAGTTTAGTCGCTACAACAAGTACTACCAAACTGTTCTATATGTATATGGCTATATGTATGTTTATATGCGATACTTTTGTTATTTGACACACAGCGACTAAATCTGTCAGTGTCAAACTCATTAAAAAATTTAATGTTTTGCTGGGACACAGTATCATTAACAAGTTAAAATAGTTTGGAGGGTAAAAAAATATTAAAATGATATTAGAGTTTGGCTGGGACAAAATCACTTAGTAAAAGTATTATTGAGTTTGGCTGGGACACAAAATCATTAAAATGTCAGGGCCTTTTCGTTAATGTCAGGGCATTACATTAAAAGGAAACCTTCGATCTCCACGTGCATTTATATGACGGACACAAACACCAGTTTAAATTGCTTAATACTTGATTTAGGTTAATATTTTTATTAACCCACAACGGAAAGTCATTTGTCTATTATTTCATTCTTTATCAAGAAGCGTATTGATATTAGACCAAATTATTTAACTTAAGGAAGTAAATGATATTTTTAAAATACTTGTTTTCTACTCAGACATTAATAAAAAAAGTGAAAAATGCATATCAGGAATCGCCAAATTCTGAAAACAGAGCCTCCACTCGCAGCGAAATAGTAGAGAGGAAAAAGTATCATAAAAATATCATTTCAAACAAGACACAACAAAAACTTAACGAAAATGAGAACCCTTGGGGTAACCACCTTGAAACGGTCTGTGGCAAAACAAGCCGTTACCGCCTTGGAACCGAACGGTCAGTGGCAAAACAAGCCGTTACCACCTTGGAACGGTCAGTGAAAACAAGCCGTTACCGCCTTGGAACGGTCAGTGGGAAAACAATCCATTACCGCTTTAGAACAGTATCAAAACAAGCCGTTACCGCCTTGGAACGGTCAGTGGCAAAACAAGTCGTTACCGCCTTGGAACGGTCAGTGGCAAAACAAGCCGTTACCGCATTGGAACGGTCAGTGGCAAAACAAGCAGTTACCGCCTTGGAACGGTCAGTGGCAAAACAAGCCGTTACCGTCTTGGAACGATCAGTGAAAACAAGCCGTTACCGTCTTGGAACAGTCAGTGGGAAAACAATCCATTACGTTTTAGAACAGTCAGTATCAAAACAAGCCGTTACCGCCTTGAAACGGTAAGTGAAAACAAGCCGTTACCGCCTTGGAACGGTCAGTGGGAAAACAAGCCATTACAGCTTTGGAACGGTCAGTGGCAAAACAAGCCTTTTCCGCCTTGGGACGGTCAGTGGCAAAACAAGTCGTTACCACCTGGGAACGGTCAGTTGCAGAACAAGCCGTTACCGCCTTGAAACGGTCAGTGAAAACAAGCCGTTACCGCCTTGAAACGGTCAGTGACAAAACAAGAAAGGTGGAACATGCATACCAGGAATAGCCACACACAGAAAACACAGCCTCCGCAAACAGCCAAAAAGCAGAGTAGATGATAGAGCTTGTGTTAAACGATCATTTTCACATAAGACACCACAAATAATTTACAGAAACACGAACCCGAGTCGCTACCACCTGGTAGGGTAAAACAAATTGCCAATTGCCGTTTAAACCTCACATTTCCCCAATATGGAGGAACAAGTACAAATTGATTAGCTATATAATTATATGGCATATTTTTAAAATTAGTGTCTTGAATCTAGATGACGCATTGAATGGGCACTGCAAAGGTAAAGAAAGATCGGAATGTTTGCTTTACAGAAATGCCGTGTATGTTATAAGTGCGTGTCAGTGTAAACCAGATGCAAGTTGTCTTGGTGAATTAGCTACATAGTTACATTTCATTTTGTAATTTGTATCTTGTTTCTAGATGTCACACTAAATGGGCACTGCAAAGTTAAAGAAGGATCGCAATGCTTGTTTTACAGAAAAGAAGTGTATGTTATTAGTGCGTGTCAGTGTAAACCAGGTGTAAGTTGTCTCGGTGAATTTGCTACATAGTTACATTTCATTTTGTAATTTGTATCTTGTATCTAGATGACACATTGAATGGGCACTGCAAAGGTGAAGAAGGATCAGAATGTTTGCTGGACAGAAATGCTGTGTGTGTTAATAGTGTTTGTCAATGTAAACCTGGCGCCGTTTCTGTCGATGGGAAATGTACAAACGGTAACTTTTATAATTGCTAATTCTTGTTTGCTAAATCGTATGTTAATTTCTGTTCGCATTTACAAACAGACTGTTGATTATTAAATATAAATCGTATCTTTTTTCTGTTTGCATTTTTAACTTCTAAAATTGCTTTTGTTTATAGATGTGTGGTTTCAATATCCCAACCAATATAGATTCCGATATTGTTCAATCACCCCAGTATTATACTTCCTGCATTTTTGAATTCTGCCTTTGGCGTTGGCTGTGATATGCAGGATTTCTATTATCAGTTCCCCTGTCAAAATTCTATTTTGTCGTTAAGAGCAAACCCATTCTTTTATCGTGGGACCATACGCTGCTTCACATAAAATGGTATTAATCTGAAAGTGCCGCAACGAAGGTTCCATGTTCACCGCCATATGCACACCATCGTTTGGGATAAATCAAAATTGTACTGTTTATTGATGTAAATACTCAGTTGCGCTCAACCCGGGGCTAGGCGGCGTATGCAGTAATATGCAGTTCCGTTACTGCACATGAACAGGATCAATCAAACCGAGCCGGCAATACACCTGTTCGAAGTTCCATTCGAAGTTCCATTTTCATAATTACAAAAAACACATTGTTGGTTATTAAATATACGAGATCGTATCTTAGTTACTTTTTGGATTTACATAAAACATATTTTTGGTTATCAAATTTAAATCGTATTTTAATTTCTGTTCAGATTTTCATAAAACAAATCGTTGTTTGTTAAATATAAATCTTATCTTAACGTTCTGTTTGGATTTAAATACAAACAAATTGTTGATTATTCAAATATAGAACCGTATCTTAATTTCTGTTTGGATTTTGATAAAAACAAATCTATGGTTATTAAAAATAAATCGTATCTTAATTTGAGTTTGAATTTTCATACAAATACATCTTCGGTTATTTAATAATATAAATCGTTTCATAATTTGCGTTTGCATTTACATAGTATGAATTTACGAACAAATTGTCGGTAATTTAATAAAAATCGTATCTTAATTTTTGCTTGGATTTACATAAAAACATATTTTTGGTCATTTAATATGTCGTATACTTTTATTTTCTGTTTGCATTAACATATAAACAAATTGCTGCTTATAACATATAATCGTATCTTGATTTCTTTTTGGATTTACAAACAAACAAATTGTGCTTATTAAACATAAATCGTATCTTAAGTTTTGTTAGCATTTACATGCAAACACTTTCATAACTTAGTATTTATATACTGCTGCATTGCTTTAAGATGTCAGAGATGAGTCTTCATTCGACACTTCGAAGATTTCTTCCCGCAAACCATCCCACCATAACAACTACCAAGAAGAGATTGGTCTGGATAGATCGTAAAGTTTCCTTCATCGCTTTTCATGCGTGTGTAAAAACAAAGAGAGACTGATCAGAGTGTAAAGAAAATTTGATATTATTGATCATATTTGGCCGGAAAAATTCAAAGACTTGAACAAAATGTAAATACGTATTGTTTATTCAGTTGTTCATTGTAGTAATCAATTGACATTATATGGGGCGCGTCACGCGAAAATGTGAGATAGTTTTTTTACAATTAAGTTGTTACTTTAAGAACATTGACCTAAAGGATGATTTTATTACAATTTTAAGATATTTTTATATTAACTTTACCGCGAAATAAGGAATACGCGTTGTCCTTTGATCAATTCGCCGTTCCAAGAATTAACGTTAGCTGTCCGAAAAACACATTTTCCGCGACCTGCTCCATTTGTACTACGTGTAATATAAATGTATTCTTCCAATAAAATTATAAAAACTATCGTTAAAAACGATTATAATCGCGAAGTATGAATAACCGCCAGAGAAAAACTTAATAATGATTTTTCGTACAATTGTACCTTTTGATAAGTGAGTAGATAGACATATCCTAAAACTATCTATCGCCTTTTTCTCGTTCAATTTGCGAGTATCTCTGAGACCCTCGATCAAATTTCGAAAGTAAACCGTCGGATAGATACACATACAAATTGTTGTCCTCTAAGTTCATTGCAGCTATGCAACATATACACGGACACAAGAAATTTAGTGCGCCTTTTGAGATAAGCAAACATAACCGCATATAAATGAAACCGTCAAAATATATCAACACAACAATGTTGATTTCAGTATCAGGTCAAACTACAAACAATCCCGAACAAATCTTGTAATGTTGCAGATTTTCTTTCGTTTAGCCATGATAGGAATTCTTTCGCCTGCTTACTGCAAACCAATAAATATATATGTTTGCATTTTGGCAGGGTGTGACGTATTCGCGAATATAACTGTATGTCCGCGTTTTTCTAATTATTCAAATACAATTTCAAAATCATTCAGACATAATTGCGCACATTAATTTCGCGCTTTATTGCCGTCCGCGAATAGAGCGAACAATCTATTTGTCCCGAATATTTGTTGGCTTACGGTACAAGGTAGAACTTGATCGGGGATTTACGGAACTTGATCGGAGATTTTGCGGAGATCGGTCGAGACGTTTTGATTGTAAAAATACAAAGGATGAAAGCCTCATGGTCATGTAAACTGTATACGTTCATTCTTTTTATCGTAATAAAGATATATATGTACAGAAGATGTTGGTATTTCGTCCATTACATATATAATAACATTACAACGAGGGTTCTACTTTACTGCAATTTAGTAACGACTGTCTTGCACGCAACCCTCTTATTTAACACGAAAACGTTCCATGTTTCCCAATCGAAATCCCGAAAGTGCATTGCCTTAAAGTTAACTTGTTTCGATAATTTTGCTGGATGATCGAAATGCTATGTTTTATATGTACTTTATGTACCATGTATATACGACGTGTGATTGCAGTTTCACATTATTATCATAATAATAAAGGTTTGATTAAAGAACCTATAAGCCTTTCATTTAGTTCGTCATTATATAAATATATATTGTTTGTTTTGTAAACTATAATTTTTCTGATTTGCAGCTTTGTTGTACATTGAATGTCAGATAAAATGACATTTTCAAGTTTTTCATGTCGCAGTCATTTCCCTGAGTGACATCAGCAAGAAATGTTGGTTCAACTCGTTTTTCGATCTGGTTTATATATAGCAAACATCATACGAACACTAGAATTGAATTATAATTATTCATATCGTCATAATTGACATCAGAATAGCTGAAAATTCATAGAAATAGTCTGTAGCAAAGGGGTCTATATTAATATTAACGTTAACCTTAATCTTAATAGGAACCAAAACACCGATGTTAGGCCATGTTTTAACGGGTATGGTTTAGTTTATTCGAAGTAACTTAAAATTATACAATTCTCCGATAAACTGACTAACCTAGATTAATGAAATGATTGTCGCAAATATACTGGTCAGGAACGTTCAATGCCTTTAAACTTACTTTAACAAACGTAGACGTCATCAAAAAACATTAAACTTTGGCTTACTAAGTCTTAAAATATAATTATGTGGAATGAAACAAACTAAAATGCAATCGTCGAATCATCAAATCTAAGATGAATTGAAATATAATGAAATTACAGGTGGGACGTTAGAATTTGTCAGGTACCTTAAATAGTATACTTACTTGCTCGTCCGTAGTTTTGAAATTATCTTTCCGTTTCATTGTTCTTCCTTTTTCATGCAGTCTTATTTTTTTTATTGAAGTAAAACATGCATTTGTGGCAGTTTATATATTGATTACATAGCAGAAAATTAAAAAATGACCGTCAAGTACGTTAAAGTCAGGTACATGTACATGAAACACGATTCTTTAAATAAAAAAGTTATTTCCCCTACTTTTTCATTTTCTTGGCACTATCTAACGTATGCACACATATTTTGCCCTTATACATCGGTTACAACAGAAATATTTGAGCACAAACACAACAGATTAGTATCATGTCAGGTACGTTAACTGTTTTACAAATGTTATATTCATTACTTTCAATAATATAGCTAGAAATATATTATGTTTATTACAATTACAGCAAACCAATTGTATATACGACTTTGTTACTTTTCAATTGTTTTGAAACAGTTCAAGTTTTGAATAGTTGTAATTGTTTGTCAGGTACGTTAAAAAAATGCACATTTTAAGGTATATTTTAAAACTAAACTAATGCAGTATGTTCGCGAAAAATATTTCCTTTCCTCTGAATAAGGACCGAAGTGTATAAATTGCAAGGAAATGTCATATAAAATTAGCTTTGTTTTTATTTTTCGACTGATTTTGCAAAGTTCGGGTATTTATTTTTTGTTTTGATTACGTAGGGGTTTTATTTTACATGTATACCTTAAAATATTTTATTAAACCCTTCCCAATAGAAAGATACTGTCCACAGTATCTTGGTCATACAGTGGTACATTAAAAAACGTATTTATTGTTGGATTCAAATGAATATCATTGAAATTATGGTGATGTATTAAAATATAACGTATCTGACTTTTAAAAATGGGTGAGACATTAATAAGCTGAAATTCATGGACTAAGTATATCAAGAAATGACCCCATTGTCATTTTGCGTAAGGTGGAATGTTTATAATTGGTTTTATAAAGTTATTAATGTAAAATTGTAATGTTTATTTTTTCACAACTTACAATGTGCGAATGCTGCGTTAATTGACATTCAGTGTGTATCGGGCTGAAAATTATAAAACTGACATTAATAGAAACCAGTCTAACGAGGTATTATAGCAATTAGAATTATTTGTATGTCCACTTTTTGTGTTAAGATGGTTTGGACATACATGTATCCCAGTACTATCATTGTATATATTCGATAATGCCTGCCGATTTTCGCATTCGAGTGACGTGGACAATTATAACTCATCTCCTTGAATGCAATCATAGTTTCCTTTAGCTCGTTCCACTGATTACACATCTTGCGTGACGAAGATAAAACTGTAAAAACATCTTTGAAGGAATGGGAAAAAATTTCATAAATTATATTCTTTTAATGCCCTCGATCATTTTAGCTTGATAAATAGTTTGTCGCGACAAATTCTTTCTCCATTTAGTTGTTTTAAATATCCCATGTAAGATTTTTGTCATTTTGTAGGATTCTGGCCCCAGTAAATGTATTCAGCATGCTTTTATTACTTAAAACCTGTAAAATAATATAAAAACATGACGATCGGAGAAAACAGTTACTGGCATGTATAATGCAATGTTTACATATAAAAGTAGATCTACTTGGATAATTCTTCGTGAATATCTTGAAATGCATTTTGCCCCAAAATGTATTTAGTAGAAATCATTTTATCATTTTGTATAAAAAAAAATAATTTGTTACCACAAGACGTGTTTGACATGTTTTCCCTGTTTTCCCCGGTTGATCAAAAAATGGGATTATCTGTTTGATATGATGATACAGGGACAAGAATCCTATGGGACGGAGTCTTCGAAAAATCAATTTGCTTCATTTCTCTCATACCTTGTGTAAATTGTCAAGACACATTATCAACTTGTGTAGTGGGTAACTACGAATCCAAATGGCAATTCAGTTTGTTTGTTGATCCAGATGATTATCATTGGCTTCACTGCATAGCTGAATTGATTTAATATACAAGAGACCAAATAATTCATAAACACTGTGCCAGGACATTTCCTATCTGTCAAATTGTTTCAGTTCATCCGTTAATCCGGTTCCATTTCAGCTTAAGATCTAAGACAACAGCGTCATTGTTGAAAGAGAAATACATTCTTAACAACGATGCTAAATTAACTATTTCCAGAAATTATTTTCCACTAAAATATCAACGAATTTATTTAAACCTTTTCACTTCCGTGTTTGTTTTTATTTGTTGTTGTTGACGGGAGTGGTCTAAAATCCAAACCTCGCAACGTAGACTGTTGCACACTATGTATCTACATTCCGGTACTACCAATTGATATTACAAAGTTATGTACCGAAACAACAACAACAACAACAGAAAGGAATGTTCACGTTGCATTTTAAATTTTAATGCTAAAATAAACTATCCGTTTTCGTATGTCAAACGAATACAAAGAACATGCAAATAATCAAGTTACGTCTTTATAGTTACAACAGTAAAGTTGATTTTCAATAGTTGTAAACAGACATTGATGTAAAGTCTAGTTTCAGATAACAGCTATTGTCATTAATGACGTTTGTAACGCCAAACCACTATTTTTACGTTACTATATAGGACGCAGTAGAGTACAATGTACAATGAGAGTAATTATACGTGTAAATATAAGGATTGAATCGATATTTGATGGTTTACATTTGGGTATGAAAAACAATTGGATTGTTTAAATTACGCGTAAAAATATACATACTTTCAGGTCAGCGTACACTATTGCGTTTCCCTATATGTTCTATACAGAGTCTTGGGAGTCTCCTTGATATATTTATTCTAGACAATATCAGGCATGGTCTTCTGATGAAGTTTGAATATAAATCTACATAAAAACATGGATTAAATACCACCATGACCGTAGGTTTCTACCTCAAATTTCACTTTGAAGACTACCACCCTTGCCTATTGACTAAATTTACTTGTGGCTAACCTGTTTATAGGCATTATTTTAAAAGTAATTTTTTTCTTATCCAAAATGTTTTGGATAATGATTTTTGGTTCCAACAGCTGCAGAAATACGCAATTTCTATTTTTTAGAACGAGTTTTATTTTTTCCTTAGCTATATTTGCCAATCAGCTAATGTTTCTATAGAGTCTTACGGGTTTCCCCTAACTTTTTTTTAACCAACCGGGAAGCAGCTTTTATTAAGTGTACGCTGATCTTAAACAGCCCAACTGTTTTCCTTACCTAAATGAAAACCACCAAATATCGATTAAATCCTTAAATAAAGACATTTCTTTTTAATTTTACCAGCAAACACAATTTTTGTTGACATTTAGAATGCTTTTTTAATTTTGTTATAATATCTCAGATGTAAAAATGTATTTGTGTTCATTTTCAATTGTTCGAATGTAAAACAAAAGTGATCGCTATAGTGACGCGAATTGTTTAAGGATTTGACAGACCTAATCTCATGCCTATGTATAAATACCTTTAAAGGTATTTTTTATTAACGACTATTAAACAGGCGACATTTATTTGGTCACCTTCTAAATTTAGGCAAATGTATTATAATAATCTGGAACGCTTTGAATAGTGTTTAATCAGTTAATGTTAGCTGCTTTTTCAGTTTATTTGTTCATGAACATAATCTTCCACATAATGACCTTAGCAACTGCCAATCGAATAGTACTTAACAAAACATTACATATTCAATTTAAAGGAAGGTAATTGGAAATGGTTGGATTTTCTAGCGTTGTTTATCTAGGACTAGATGTTATATTTAAGAAAGTGTTGTGACTTTTTTTACACCAATACCATGATAAATCGATTTAATTTCAGTCAATGTAAATACTGTTTAGAATCATTTCTTCCTAAAACCCTAATTATAAAAAGGGGAAAGATAACTAAGTTGTGACCGCAGATTTTCAAGAACTTTTTTTTCTTTGTAATGATTACAGAAATGCAGATTTGTTCAGAGAAAGAATTTGTTTTTTTTTTCTAATGTTACTAATATTATCCTCATGTCAGAGACTTTATAGTTAAAGCCGTAATTTTTGTCAGATGAATAACATTTTGCATAATTCTAAATGAGCAAAATAATCTTCTTTTTGCTTTAAAGAGGTTACTGTTAAACAGATCAGAAATACTCAATGTAATTCAATATAAAAACAAACTAACGTATGTAAATGAAGTGAAAATACTGTGACAAAATCTCATTGTAGTGTGAAAAGTATGTATCAGATTGGTTCGCTCCCAGCTAGACACACTATCATTTGAAATTCACAGTAGCGCTTTTTGTGCAGTCTGTCGGCCGTAGAAAGTCTCCACATACATTAAGTCAGTACTGTTATCAGTAAAATAACCCGTTACCGATGCCATGCAGTGATTGTTACGTATATCAGGGCTATCCGATAAACCTTTTTTGGGGCTTGTCCCGGTTAGCTCAGTTGGATGCGTCGCAGGAATTGCAGGGCTAGGCGCTGTCGCCGTGAAGGTGCGGTTTCGCTCCCAGCTAGAGACACTTTAATTTTAAATTGATGTTTAAAATATATAAATTGTGGTTTTAGTATTTGTGTGTTTTTATTTTCGTAAACAAGTGTTTTTGTGATTACAATTAGTATTATTTGTGAAGTTTTAGTGGAAAAGTAATGATTTTGAATGTTGAAAATATGTTCACTTGTATTCATTTTAAAACTGGTAAAATAAAGACAAAGTGATTGCCATGTATATTTACCTTACAAATAATACAAAACACAAACTCCAAGAAAATATCCCAAAATACTTTAGATCTGTTTTCAAATTGCAGATATCGATCTCGTGATTTAAGTATGTTTATATGCTAATTAAGGTTTAACTAACGTTGCAAATAGCGAACACCGGGTAAAATTTCAAAAATGAATTTTGTAGATAATACTGATTGTCATCTAGATTTCAGTGAAGAATTGGTACAAATGATTGTTGGCCATCATACACTTTTTTTCATGTATGAGTTCTTAAAGTTTGCTTAACACCAAGAATATTTGTATACATATATTGTGGTGTATGCCTTTTATTAGTTTTCTTACATTTATTTGTTTTCATTCGCCTGACAAATGACTGATTTAACAATATAGACAAATGTTTTAACAATTGTAGTGTATTTACGAGGTTACCTTAAACTTTGGATGGGGTATTGGGGTTGTGAAAAATTGTTTGCTAAAACAAAAACAACTATCAATGTCTTTATGCAATATAAGTCTTATGACATTTCGCATTTGCCATTAGTTCAGTCATAAATATTCAGTCTTTCAAGTGAAAGTAAATATTTAGTATCTATAACTTTTTAGTACATGCATGTATGCAGCCTACATTAAATACTGTAAAAATATAATATCACCTAGTTTCAACTGCTGTCATTCGTAGTTATGCGTACATTGTACACGGAGGACCTTCTCGGTGCATCACTAAACGATTTCCAATGTAGTGGCATGTTCCAATGATGACTTCTTAAGGTGGGTCGATACCTTTGACGGTAAAATATAAAAGTTGTCCGATCATTTTGAAATTTGGCATGCTGATAGAGTTTGAAGTTCCGCGTTGCATAGCCTCTGACGTCACGTAAATCACCGTAAACCCGCCCCCTAGCGGCGTTCTTCTGGAATCATCACACCGGTCACTTATTTGCATATAACTTTATTGTCTGTCATCCGATAGTTATTCTATAAATTTTGTTGTGTAGATAATTAAATTTTCTTTCCGTCCATATCTTATTCTTAGTGTTTGATTCATTATAAATGAGCCGTATTTGTTCCGAATGGCCGGAGCGGCGTGTAAAACGTTAACTTATTGCAGACGTGTTTTTCATAGTTTTTGTAAAAATAAGAGAAACGGTACTGTGAAAGTTTTTTCATTTTTTGATGTTATACTGTTGATGTAGAAATTAACAGAATGACAAAATAAAAAACATACCTAAACGATCTAGTTTTCTTGTAAAATAGGCTCGAACAACGCCAATGCGGGTAAAAAAGTGACGTTTCATCGATTGCTTATTTGCATATAACTTTATTGTCTGTCATCTGTTTTTTTTTCCTGTAAACTGCATTGTTTAGAAATGAAAAATTTCTTTCTGTACATATAGTTTCATTGTACTTACTTCATGTTGTTTAGTGTACTTTGTGCTAAGTAAACTTTGAGTAGTATATTTTTGTATTCAAGTGTTTAAATCTTCGTTATCACTGACTGCAGAAAACCTCGTACACTTAAACAGTTTAATTACATATAATTATATTGAAATCATTTTGTATACAATAAGTGTATGTGAAAAAAATTAACAGTTTAATTACACATAGGCTATTTATATTGCAACCATTTGATATACTTAACAAGTGTATGTGAAATAAATTACCAGTTTAATTACACATGGGTTATTTATATTGAAATCATTTTATATGACTTAACAAGTGTATGTGAAATAAATTATTGTTATGCTATCCTTAAGAGTTGACTAGAAATTAACGATGATATGATTCATTATTTCCTTACATTAAGTTATCATTACATTGAAGTTTAAGGGTCCTCATAACGTTCATTACATTTTAGTATAAGGGTCCTCATTACGATTATTACATTTTAGTTTAAGGGACCTCATAACGATCATTACATTTTAGTTTAAGGGGCCTCATTACGATCATTACATTTTAGTTTAAGGGTTATCATTACGATCTTTAAATTTTAGTTTAAGGGTCCTCATTACGATCATTACATTTTAGTTTAAGGGTCCTCATTACGATCATTACATTTTAGTTTACGGGTCCTCATTACGATCATTACATTTTAAAGGGTCTCATTACGATCATTACATTTTAGTTTAAAGGTCCTTATTACGATCCTTCCATTTTAGTTTGTCCTTATTACGACCATTACATTTTAGTTTAAGGGTCCTCATTACGATCATCATAAAATATAAAGCTTGAGAACTTGGCATATTTGTAATTACGTACATTTTTGAGACATAATTAAATACGTTCGGTTATGAGATTCAACAACTCATTTGATGTATAATTAAGAAAAGAAAACATTGTCCTTGGATCGAGTAAAGCACAAACTTCAAAGCAATGTTCCTAAAAGATTTGGTTATTTTCGAAATAAATATATACCATATATTAATTTTATGCATTTCTTGGTCAATAATATATAGTCAAAATGTATAAGAAAAACACATATTATTTTTTCCCAATATAGTCATGATAGTAACAACTAAAAAGTTAAACAATATGCTTTTTTTAATGTATATGTCAATTTAAATTAAAATAACAGTAAAAACCCTACATGTATGTAAAATTCGATTTTAAATAACCTCTTGTTGAATTTTATCACTTAAATAATTATATATGTGTGTGTGAATGTGACTTTTTGTTGTTATTTTTATCTCCAAACATTACCTAAGAAGTTTCAGTAATACGATGAAGTTTTTAATATTTCAAAACTTTCATTGAAAATTATTATAATGATTCGTATCATTATATTCAAACATTGACCAGAAATATATAATGATGCAATTCCTGTCTCCAATCGTGGCCAAAACTTATGATGAAACGTATCATACTTTAATCTCCAAACATTGACTAGAAAATGATGAGGACATACTTTTTACTGGTAGACGAGAAGATCGTAGTTTATGTGTTCCCTAGTATTACCGTAATGAATATACTAATATATCAAGAAATGGTATCTAAAATACCGCATATGAAAAAAATCATGGTCATTACCATATGCAAATTATCGTTTGGGACGGATTAAATTTAGTACTGTTTACTTGTGTAAATATAGACAATCCCAGAAATCGATAACGCCCGAATAACTTCCCCTGAATAATCTCCGTTTTGGCCATTACGGTACTGAAGATTACTTCCAAACAAACCAGAAGTGCTGGTTTATTTTTGATATTGGTCCACTCTTTTAGAATTATATATAAATGAACTCTTACAGAATACTCAATATAAAAATGTTTAACAAATTACTTTTTAAAAGGCGACAGAATTTACCGGTGGTGTCAGCATTATGCAATCTTAAAGACCCATTGGTAAAGAATGACTGATGGATACGATTAATGTATAGCATTGGAATAAAGAAACACAACAACCTATTACTTAAACTTCTTTTTACATGAAATGGAAGTGTTGTGACACACTTTGTTTTCATTTTATGTAAAAAAGGAAAGAAATTTAAGTAATAAATTACTAACATTACAATTTTAATAACGGCATATTTTAACTCTACGGGTTTTTATCGCATGAATGAACTAATCCAGACCAGCTAGCATACTCATGCCGTTATTTCCGATTAAGAAGGAATCATCGTAGATCCTGATTCAGGCAGCATGGATAAGCTGGCTGATCTGGATCTACACTATTCGCACATGCAATTAAATCCTTGTGTGTGGATTAATGGGTTAAAAGCGTTCTCATAAAGGAAAGTAATTTCTGAACAGTGTTAACACTGTTGAATACTTCATAAACAATGACAATAGGATGCATTTTTGGCTGCTTTACTTTTTTCCATTACTATATACATGATGCTCTTTTATTAATATTGATGGCCAGTTATTGATCTTTTCAAAGATTATATATCATGGATGAAAGTTACAAAATTGTTATCAACATTTACTATCACAATGTTGCAGAATCTGCAGTCTGTGAGGTTTTAAAAATCGTGTTAAGGAACTTGAATTAGTTACAATTAATATAGATTAAGGATGAAGATCGATGTTATATATTTATATATATATTTCACTACTCCATCTTTTCTTGACTTAGCGGTACTTATCATCTCTTAAGTTAGTGTGGAATCATTCATTTTTCTAGCTTATTTCAAAACTCCATTTAATAAGATTTGTCGCATGTGTGACTAGTTTAGATCCAGATAAGCTGGCACACCCATCCCATCCCATCTGGTTCTACACTGTTCGCCTACGCGCTAATTGTCATTTATTAAAGAAAAATATTAATTTATGAAGTTTCGAGACTCCCGGTAATAATGGTATTGGAGTACGAACATTTTGCATATTACGCATGTTTTAATGATACATGATAAAAAGTAATAAGTGGTTGTTAAATTTTGCCCAGTGACTTGTACAAACAATGTCAGGTCAAAGCATATATTTAAAAAATGAAATGATTAAACTTTAACCCTTAACAGTCTGATTTTTTTTGGATTTGATCACAAGCGTATCATAGTTTACCCTGCTCTTGAAAATTTATGAAAACAACTGTCATTTGCTAAATTAATAAAATTAAAACAAGTTATAATAAAAAGTGATTTTGCGATAAAATCGTTGCGAAATTGAATGCTTTAACTATCCAGTTTATATGATTTCAGTTTATAGTTAAATTTTAACTGTTTTATCACAGTGAAGGGTTAATTTTGTAGTCTTCATAGTCACAGGTTTTCAGGAATATGGCGGCGGTCAATTTATCAATTCTGGGATTGTCTATTGAGGAGCGACCAACCTGGGGGTAGGCGACGTAAACAGTTAATATGCATTTTCCTTTACTGGTCAAACAGAGCCTGTAATATTGTTTCTATTTGTCATGCTTGGTGGCTTTCAAAGATCTATATTTCATAGTTTCAACATGTTCAAGGACGTTCACACCTGGAACAAATAGTATTTGTTTCTTCAAAACTTCAGGTTGTTCTTTAAATTTCGTGAAATGCGATTCTTCTATGTTTAACTCCATTGAACTAGAAAGAAAATCGTTTAGTTTAGTCAGAATAGCTTACTGTAAAACATTTTTTTTATTTCGCGCCGGTTTGATTTTCGCGTATTTCGCGCTACGGCACGAACGCGCAATTAAATGCCAGCGAAATCAAACCATTTTACAGTGTTTCTTTAGATTTTAATACAGTTGCCCGAATGTATGCCCCTGCGAATTTGTTATTTACGGATTTTGCGCGAAAATTCTTTCCCGCGAAATTAAATGATACTACAGTACGCTTCCTTTGAACAGTTTCAATGGTTGTCAGTCAAAGCTTCAAGGGTAAATTCATGTAGACTCTTACATTTTCATTGAACAGCTATTTTTAAAGCAAAAATACGTTACACATAATACATTCGGTCTTTTTATTGCAAGTTATATCTCCTTTTTTCTGTAGTCTAAGACAGTCTTTTGGGACAGAACGTATAGCCACAGTGTTAATTTTATTGTAAACTTCAAGTGATTTTTGTACAATTTAATTTCGAAGTATTATCTCCCTTACCACTTTTCGGAGGATAAAGAATTAAAATATTAAAAGATCGACCAATTCTGGATGGAGAAGAAAATAACACAACAATGTGTATGTCACGGTACGAGTCTAGTCATTTCCCAGCAAGCATTATATATCGAGCCAATATTGGACCGATAATGTCTTCAATATCGGCCCATCATCAGAAATAGATATCGGCCCACCATCGGCCTTGCAAAGTTGATGTAATATCGGTCCAACATACTTTCCGACATCAAGCCGATATTGTTCCTAGATAAAATCGACATCGGCCCATCATCAGATTTTTATATTGGCCCGTAATCAGATTTTTATATCGACCCATCATCAGATTATTATTTCCACCCATCATCAGATTTCTATATCGATTCATGATCAGATTTCTATATCAGCTTGGCATCAAATTTCATTATCGGCCCACGATCAGCTTTCAATATCGGACTGACTACTCGACACTAAAGTGGATTAATACCCCAGACATGACACAAAAAGCTGACCAACCGACCCGCTGACACCTATATATTCAAACCCAAGTTTCTGTATGGACAGAAATATAAGGTCATTGAAACAATACATTGACGTTGAAAATCTCATTTTATTCAAATTTCATCAGAAATCAAAAACTCTGCAACAGGCAAACTGAATGGATAATACTGTAAAAGTGGCATGTAACTTGCAGCAAAAAGTTTAAGAGTGCAAAAAGTTTTTTATGGTTAGACGCATATGTACTGCTGTGACTAAATGGTGTATGTAACACAAAATTGGTAACACCAAACAGGCAAAATAATTGATATGCAACAAGTTGATATAAAGCTAACACATTGCTGTTACTTTAGAACTGACACAAACTGCATAATTACACTGTCTGTGATCACACTTTATTTCTCTGAAGCGTATATTTATTGTGTGCACTGACCATATAATGATGCAGTTTGTGACGGTTTAAATAAACTATACAATACTTCACAAACAAATTTAAACAATTATAATTATATATCATGAGTAATAGGTAATGTGTAATTGAGTCAAGGTTAACATATATTAACAAAATCATAAAAAAAACTGTATGCAACTCACAAATCCATAGAAGTGTGAGAAGATGACAATATATATCAATTCTCTTGACTTATTAGGGTAAACTAAGGACTTAAGTGACAAAATATACATGTGTAACGAGTTGACTAAATTTATAAGTTAAATTAACCTTTACCTTACTATCTTCTAAAATGGACTACTCCATCTTTCAATTTGGACAGTACCATTAATAGTTCATCAGGATTTTCAAGAAAAAACTTTCTGACTAAATAGCAAACAGTAGAGATCATGATCAGACTGCAAGGATGTGCATGATGATCTTGATCTGCACTGGTTGCAAGGCAGATACAATTACCATTAGCAAGGGAAGGGTTAAACTATAATTCTGCTTGGCACTTTATTTAATAGTGTAACAAGCTCACATTCTTTGGGTAAACAATAATGCTGCTTATCATTTAACTTTGTAAAACATTGAAGTGTAACAATTAAGTTGACATATTTTAGGGACAAATACTAAAATACTACTGATTTGGCACTGAACTAAAAAAATGAAAGTAAAACAAGTACACTATGAAGGTAAAATAATACTGTTTGGCATATTACTAAAAGAACATTAAAGTGAAACAAATTGACAATGAAATTAAAATGATACTATTTGGCACATAAATAAAATAACATGATATTTAAAAAATTAATATTGAACATCAGCACTATGATAAATTAGAATTCTTTCACAACTACCTTCACTTTTTGAGCAAGTAAATAGCTCTTAAATATGATTCAGGTCAGAAGCATAGCGTGTTTTGTCATAAACCTTGTAACAGTAGACTTATTACAACTTTGTGGCAGATTTTTTTTCAATAATTTTATTACCTAATGGGTGATTTGATTATTTTTTCACAGAATTGTCAGGGACTAAATAATATCCAAAAAAGAAGGGACTTCTTTCATTCTGCTAGACAACAGAAATACAATATTATGTGCTTACAAGATGTAGACATTCCCAATTCATTAACTAAATATGTAATAGCAGAGTGGGGAAACGAATGTATTATTTCACCATTTACCAGTAATAGCAGAGGTGTAATTATATTATTTCAAAATAACTTCGATTATAAAATAAAAAACGTTTTAACTGATGACAGTGGAAATTTTATTATATTAGATATGGTAATCTGTGATAAAAATGTAACACTAGTCAATATTTACGGACCGAATGAGGATAATCCAGTATTTTACTCAAACCTTATTAGAAAAGTATCACAATTACAAAATGAATACATAATTTATTGTGGTGACTGGAACTTCGTGATTAATCCAGATTTAGATTACGAAAACTACCGAAATATAAACAATCATCAGGCAAGAAGTGTAATTTTAAATTTATTAAATAAAGAAGAACTAGTTGACATTTGGCGGAATTTTCATAAACATGACAGGGAATATACTTGGAAAAGATGTAATCCAGTGCGTAAACAATCCAGACTAGACTTTTTTCTTGTTAGTACTAACTGCGTACCTTTTATTACAAAATCAAAAATCGTTCCGGGCTATAGATCTGATCACTCGGGAATTGTTTTACACATTAATCTTGAGAAAACAGAAAGAGGTAGAGGATACTGGAAATTAAACAATTCATTACTAAGGGATCCTGAATATATAAATTTGGTAACAAATACACTAAAAACATTAGTTTCTCAACACAGTGAACTTCAACCAAATGAAATAAACACTAACTCATATAAAGACATACGATTAAATATAAATGATCAGCTTTTTTTAGAAACTTTCCTTGTAATTTTAAGAGGAGAAACCATCAAATATAGTGCTCAAAAAAGAAATTAAATGAAAAATTAGAATTAGATTTGTTAAAAAACATAGAGAAAATAGAAAAACAGCTTTGCTCCAACTTTCAAAATTCCGACGAAACTCTTATTACTGAATTAAATAATGAAAAGAGAGATCTAGAAGAACTAAGAAAAAAGAAAATTGAGGGTGTTATGATTAGATCCAAAAGTAGGTATGAAGACCTCGGTGAGAAACCAAGTAAATATTTTTTGAGCTAGAAAAAAGACAATATACAAACAAAACAATAACTAAACTAATAGATGAACATAATAAAGAATACACTTCAACTAATTCTATTATTAATTATCAAAAACAATATTATGAGACTCTTTATAAACATACTACTCATATTGATGATACACCCCTACAGGATATAATCGGCGAAAATGCAAATAAACTTTCAGATACTGAAAAGAACTTACTAGAGGGCGAGATAACAATAAGTGAACTAAATATAGTGATGAAAAGTCTAAAAGCCAATAAAAGTCCGGGTCTAGATGGTTTTACTAACGAATTCTTTAAATGCTTCTGGCCCGATCTTTCATACTTTATTTTACGATCCCTTAATTTTGGATATTTAAATGAAAATCTTTCAGTAACACAAAAACAAGGGGTCATAACTTGTCTTCCAAAACCCAATAAAGACCGAACCTCATTAAGAAATTGGAGACCAATATCATTATTAAATGTCACTTATAAACTCGCTTCGTCAGTAATTGCAAATAGATTAAAACAAATTCTAAACAAAATAATACACCCTGATCAAAAAGGTTTTATAGCTGGAAGATTTATAGGTGAAAATATTAGATTAATTTATGACATTCTTTTCGAAACTAAAGCGCAAAACATTGCTGGGCTTATACTTTCGGTCGATTTTCAACAAGCATTCGATACCTTATCTTGGAAATTTATACATAAAGTCCTAAATTACTATGAATTTGGCCCTTCTTTTAAAAAATGGATTAAAACTTTCCAAAGCGGTTCAGAAACTTGTATTTTACAAAACGGTCATCTTTCAGATTTTTTTAAATTAGGTCGTGGTTGTAGACAAGGTGATCCAATTTCTCCTTATATATTTATACTTAGTGTTGAAATTCTTGGTAAAATGATTAGGCACAATCCAAGTATAGGAGGTATTCGTATTTATGACACTGAACATAAACTAAGTCAGTACGCTGATGACACGCAGATTTTCTTAAATGGTACAGAACTTTCTCTTAGATGTTGTTTATCAATTTTAGATCAGTTTTACCATATGTCAGGATTAAAAATTAATATTGAAAAAACCAAAGCATTATGGATAGGCTCTCTCACAAATTCACCCCAAAGACTGTGTTCAGACATTGCCTTAGATTGGACCAATGCTCCTTTAAAAATACTGGGAGTTACTTTCTCTCCAGATGTTAACGAAATATGGAATTTAAATGGTCCCGAAATAATAAAAAAATGTGAAAGTACGATAAATGTATGGTCGAAAAGAAACTTAACAATATTTGGCAAAATAACAATTATTAAATCCTTAATTATATCAAAATTTGTACATTTATTTATATCTCTACCAAATCCGCCTAAAAATATTATAAAGCAAATTGAAACTATTTCATTTAAATATTTATGGAACAATGGCCCAGACAGAATCAAACGCACGCTTGCCTATAAACCGATAGATCAAGGTGGCCTAGGAATGATTCACATCAACAGCTTTATACAAAGTTTGAAAATAAGTTGGATTAGAAGACTAATACTGCAACAAAACAATAATTGGGAATCGCTTGTAACCTTTAGTTTACCAAAATTATTAAGCTTAGGGTCTAACTACCTAAACATATGCGCACAGGATATAAAAAATCCATTCTGGAAAAATGTTATTGAAAGTTGGCATACTTTTACCCTTAAATTCGAAATAGAAAAGTTAGAAGACATCCTGACCTCTCCTCTTTGGTATAATCATAATTTAGAAAATAAACAATTGTACTTAGAAAATTGGCATAAAAACAATATAGTCTATGTTATAGATTTGATTGATGAAACGGGAAAATTCTTATCATTTGATCAATTAAAACGAAGATACCATATTCAAGGAACATTTCTCGATTACTTCAGAGTTTTGAACAATATACCCAATGATTGGAAACAAACAATAACACGCTCCCAGCCTAATGTTCAAATTATTAAATGCAATATGTACCTAAACCCATACTTAAAATGCTTAGTAAAATACATAAAAGGATGTAAGCTATTTTACAAAACTTTGCTTTTTAACAAGGAAATCGCTATTTCTGAAAAATGGAATAATATTTTGGGAAATATTTCCATCGAAGAAATGTCACTAGGTTATAAATGGGTAAATCAAATTGATGACATTAAATTGAAAAGCTTTCAGTTTAAAATAAATAGTAGCATTTTAGTAACTAAAATTCTCCTATTTAAGATCAATAAATCTGACAATGACAGATGTTCATTTTGTCAACATTCTTCAGAAAGCATTATACACATTCTTTTTAGATGTCCTGTAGTTAACAAGTTTATTAATGAAATAAGACTCTGGCTGAAAAACGAATGCCAATTGGACTTTTCTTTTGAAGAAAAGAATTTCATATTTTCAAATGAAAATAATGATGTGAAAAATTATATGTACTTAATCTCTAAATATTTTATTTACAAAACTAAGTTTAAAGAAAGATGTAATTTACACCTATCGGTATTACTGTTCAAAGATTATTTGAGACAAAAACTAAAAACAAAGAAATATATTGCACTTATACATGGAAAACAAGACTCTTTCGACAAAAATTTCGGCAAAATACTTAATAAGACTGCTAGAAATGAAAATCCCTGACAGTTCTAATTAAATTGGTTTACAATTTTCTATATAAGATTGGTATTTTTCACTCTGAAGAATAATTTAAACCTGCCACAAAGTAAGGCTTATTTTTTTCAACACAATAAAACAAGCATTAAACTAAACAAAAAAAATACTATTTACAACACGCTTTGGGGGTCAAAGGGAAGGGGGTGGGAATTGCGCGATTCTTTTTTTTTTTTTTTTTACTTTATTACATGTATACACTTCCATTCTAGAGCAAATATGCGACTGCTGTTTTATTTCCGTTAACTCTATTGTTTTTTGTTGTTTTTTTCTTGTCGTATGACATTCTAAAATGTTTCGGTGTTCCAGTCTGTATAAATAGTTATTTTCTCTGTAGGGAGCAAATCACAAATGAACAATGGATCTGTATTGTCTAATAATTCGATTACTTACACTACGTTTGCTTTTATGATCATGTTTCATGACAACGTTATGCATTTGTATTGTAAAAGAATTGGAAAATAAATGGGGTTACCCTTAAATGGGGCCCGAAACGGGAAAAAAAATAAAATATAAAAAAACAACAAAAAAAAAAACAACATAAAAATAAAACAAGTTGCATAGGAAGATAAAATATAAAACATTTTGGTACTTGACTCAAAGAAACATATGAATGTGACAAGTCGACTAAGAACAAGTTTGGTACTTGACTTAAACAAACATGAAAGTGTAACAAGTCGACTAAGAACAAGTTTGGTACTTGACTTAAAAAACATGAAAGTGTAACAAGTCGACTACGAACAAGTTTGGAACTTGACTTAAAGAAACATGAAAGTGTAACAAGTCGACTAAGAACAAGTTTGGTACTTGACATAAAGAAACATATGAGTGTAACAAGTTGACTCTGAACAAGTTTGGTACTTGACTTATAACACGTTCTTTTTTAGATTGACCCTGTTCTCTTATGCCCAATAGTTATCAACTTTTCTACCATTACAACCATAATATATAAACGCAGTCTAATATGTTATAGTATGTCTTTGGCAAACTTTTACCAATATAGCGACATATTTAGGAGCTAGCACATTGACCGAATTCAGTCAGTAAACTATTTTCAGTATTGGAGTGTTTGAGTTTTTTTATTTATTCCAGTCTAAAATTGTGATTAAAGTGTTCAACTGCTATAATACAAAATAAAGTAAATTTTAACCAAATTTCATGTCGTGACTGAATTCAGTCACTAAATGTATGCTGCTTTCTTCAACAACTACTCTCTGCGAAAAAACGAAAACCTGTGGTTGAATTTGTATCATCTGACCGAATTCAGTCAATTGAAAATGCTTGCTTAGAACTAAGACAAGCGGATAAGATTGTATTACCCAAATTGACCGAATTCAGTCACGACATAATGCTTTTCGCTTGTTACACTTGAGCTTTCCCGGAAGCTCAAATTGGTACCCGCTCGGTTAAATATTGCGAATTTGGTCTTTAAATATGTTTGAAAATATCTGCTTGTAGATTCTTAGAACATTTCTTTAGCCGAATTCGGCAAGAAATATTTACAAAACCTGCTTAACCGAATTCGGCTACGCGAAAGAAAACGCAGTCTGTTTCGTCTATAAAGTTACATGTATCTGCTTATTGATTCGTAGAACAATCCGTCTCTAACAGAATTCGGAGAAATATTTACAACAACCCAGCTTAACCGAATTCGGCTACTAGATAGATACTAAATATAACCGATACAATTCTTTTTACAAAGAAAATGCGATTGAAAATAAAGAAAAATCAAACCAGTCTATTATTGTAACGTTATTCTCGAAACGGATTTCAAAATGCAAATAATACAAGTATATTGATATTTAACATAATTATGTTTTGATATTTAACTACATAATTTACCATGTTATTAAGGTTTTAACAATATCAATTTGCCTATTCTTACGAACAATGTTTTTCACTTTAATTTCGAATAGAACACATTTCAAAATGCTTCATTTATGCATAATGTCTAACGTTGGTTAAAATCTTCAAGTCTGTAAACAATCTGAATTCACACAGTGGTCCATTCTTTGCTGATATTAAAGTCCATGTTGTCCTCACACTATCTCACTCTGCCTTAATCTGAAACAGATAAAAGAGAGCGATAACGATGTTGTTAGATATAGAAAATAATAGATAGTATCATTTGTTAAATAAACAATATGTTTTTAAATAAACAGTAATAAATCAACAGTTATAATGATTCTTTGAGATGTTGAGGCTTCGAAGTACATACAGAGAAGATACATGTAGAAGAGACCTATGAAACATCTAGGTCTGGCGATGATGCATGTAAGAAATTATTATTTCATCAGGGAATCCAGCTGGTAATGATAAAATGACAAAAATAAAAGCATTGGAAAACATGGTTCAAAGTAAATTTATGATAAACAAACACTCTGAAACGAGAATTCGCCGCATAACAATTTTGAAACATAATCTTGAAACTAGATGAGAGTGAATATGATCTATGTCCCTGCTATATACTCGCTTGCAAATAATTAAGAAATTCAATAATTGCGTTGATCGTTTTAAAAACTATTCACGTTGTAAAATCCGGTTCAAGATAAATACAATCACGATTAATATAAAGAGAAGATTTGTTAACACACCATATCAATGTAAGATAACAGGTTAAAAAACGATCACATGCCGAGCATGTAGCTTCTCATTCGCAAGTTGCAATATCCATTAATCTGTATCAATTGTTTTACTGTCAAATACATGGTGGGATAATTACTTTACTTATAGATGGGCATTTTTGTAGACAAGTGCATTTCGAATATTTGAAGAAAAAACATCAACAGATTAACAACTCTATAAATGTAACATTTAAAACATGGTACTATATAATAATTATTTCACACACACAAAAAACTATTTAGGTGAAAAGCTTCTTCGGAGGTAAATCTTTAATTAAAAATCCTCGTTCATTTAATTAACATCAATGAGAAATTATGCTCCGCACTGAAACCAGTTTCAGATTTATACAACTAGACAATCTAATGATAAATGTGAAACATGCATTAAAATATAATATATTTCTGTCGCTAGATGGCTAGGTAGCTACATTTTCAGGAAATCTTTGCATTTTTCTAGTTATATAGTTTGTTCATGAAACAAATAGCGCTCAATTTTGCGACAATGCTTTAAACTTTCAGGAAATGCATATATTTGCTATTACAATAATTATTCTAAGCTTTTCAGCTTATTTTTGGCTAGTTTGCAAAACATATCAAGAAAACGTTGTGTTATATGTATTTAGAAAAACGTTGAATTAAAGTTTAAAATATTTATCTTGTAATAAAAGGCAGCGTTGGGCACTGGACAATGCAACCATGTATCTCTAGAGATATATTTTTTCCGTGAAATTGAAGATTTTTATGACAGTCAGAATGCAATTTTATCACGAAGTTTAGCTACCTAGATCACGTATGGCAGAAATATGCCACCATACATGTAGAATGCCCACATCCAGACGACAGATGAAGTTAAATGCTAAAACATGTTTAGTGATCGCGATTAAATTACAATTTCATCTTTAACTATTATATCTTGGCTTATGATTTTGCTATAATTCCGAAATTAAGTTTTGTGAAGATAAAATTTTAAATACTGTCACTCGATTATCTGAGTTCCCAATAATTAACCTTTACACATTTGGAATCGAATTGGAAAAATTGATATAAATCAAAAACTTCAAACAATCATCAAAGTTATTTAAGTACTTTTAAGAACCGTTCATAAAATAATCGATAAGAATATTTAAAAAGTATCATTTATTTCTGTTATTCAGATCGCTCAGTCGATCATATGGAAGACTAACTTTTGGCAAGGAGTTTTGTTTTTATTAATTAATTTTTGTATTTTCTGTATTTTTGAATGGCGTAAATACGAGAGAGAGAGAGAGAGAGAGAGAGAGAGAGAGAGAGAGAGAGAGAGAAAGATGCTGTTCTGGTATAGATGTTTAGATCAGTTGACTGAAATTTCCTATACAAATAGCAACTGGTCATACAAAAATATCAAACGAGTTAAGGAAATGCTATCAATAATAATTAATAAGAAATGCATTTGGCGTGATGTCAACACGTACTCGGAACGTTGATATGTGCACTGACAACGGTATCGTGATTACAGAAGTTGGTTTTCTTCCCTTGTTTTAATTTAATTAACATTTTCTTAAATACACTTGGATATATAGTTTCCCTTAATTGAGATAACTAACTAATTTGACTGTCTTTAAAATCGTATTTAAAAGTATTGATTGCCGTATCTTTTCGGTTCCTGATGCATTTGTTATGTAATGCTTACATCAAAACGTTCACTATTTTCGTTACGACATTTGCAAAACAGTCATTCGACAGATAAGATATATTGAAGTATTAATTTTCAGCTAATTATTTTAGAAATTTGGTATCGCTATGTTCCTCTAGTGAAAACAACTCACTGGAAATATACCAGACTCGCACATATATGCAATAAGATCATAATAATAGTTAATCTGACCAGAGTATCACGTGACTGTCTACTTATTTATAATCGTTTATACTCTGTATCGGTTTTCTAAAATGTTGAATATTAAAGGTTTAGTTGAAATTAGAAGGTATGCTTTGAATGATAAATACATTAGTAAAGTGTACATGCTACAAAATATTAATTAAAACTTACTTTTGGTTGAGATACATGTCTGATATATGACATCTTGCATGATGCATCCATTGCAATTCACTTTATAGATGGTCCAGCTTCGATACTGAAGTCTTATAAGATGCATTATATTTCGCAAACTTGTCTGGCTCACTGTTGACGTAATAGTGGTCTGTAAATACAATCGTAAACGGACAATTATGCATGCAATTAAAAACAATGACATGAGGGTAGAAAAAAAAACAGGAAGAATGATAGGAATAACAGATGACTGAGCAAAATAACTATCAAAACTAGAAAGCGTCCTCGGACACTGATGCCCCAACTGCTACAACAACATTTGTAACAAAGGGTCATAACTGTAGTAAAAACGGTCGCAGGAAAAAGTCCTTTCGTTACGATCATCAACACATACTGCTTGATCATCTATGCACATCTGAAAAAAATACGCCCGATAGTTAATGAGGAGTTGCCACAAGATTTGGAAAACGTACGGACGGACGGACGGACGTACAGACAGACAGACAAATGCAACTCTGCCGAAGAAAGATAAAATAATTTAGAATATAGCCAGATTTAAAGAAAAAAAGATCAGTACGCAATACACTGTATACCGCTATTTATATCAGCAAATAAAATAATGTTGGATTTTAAATATATAATCTTAAATTAGTTTCTAAATATAAAAAAATGGAATCGCAAGAAGTTAATATGAAGACCACAATATGAATGATATGAATGCAATTTAACACGGTTATAATGTCAATTAGTAGCGATAGATAAATAAGAAAACGTCATTAAAACATCAACGTCAAACTGTACTTACCTTATAACAGATCATGATCCATTAGTATGAAAACCTTCCGGATCTAAAAAAAAACAACAACATAATATACGTCCTTCGACTCCGCCATTTTGTTAACAACTCGGAAATGTATAAACATTACCGCCCTGTCAATTTTGCCGCGAAAAACTAATTTGTCTCGGGGGACTTTAAAATACCGGTTCTGCCAACCTTATCTCTGTTGATCTATTGCTAATCGAAATTGAACTCAACAGTGCAAGCTGTTACGTTTGAATATTCGCTCTTTGTACTAAGTGCTAGTAATTACAACAGGTGTGTGATGAACATCATTGATATCACGCATTACTTTGATATAAACAAATGAAATCTTCGTTATTTATTTTTAAATGTCTAAGTCCTATAAGCCTTACATTTATGAATAGTCTGGTTTACAGGAGTGCCTAAATTTTCTAACAAAAAATAAATTGAAGAGACTTCAGGATACTTTTCTTCGTCACTTAAGATTAAAACCGCCGAGTAACATGTTTGTGCACTAGCATCTTGACCCTTAGTGTAGACCTGTATTGTAGACCAATTTTGAGCATAGACCTCACTGTTACCCTTATTGTAGATCCATTGTAGAACTAGAAATTTGGACTCCATATAGTGTTCCCTTGTTAACGACGTTGTTATACGTACATCTCGCAAGTATAACGTATTAATTTACGTAGACTAGCCAATACTCTGATAAGATTGTTTATGCATCATAACAAAATGTTATTGTTGCGAGTCTATTTTCAATCCTACTGCATTAATAGGGATGTCTGTATTATCTGTATAAAGTTCAAAGAGGGATGAGACACTGGCTTAAGATTAATAGTTGAATATTGAAAAATACTTCATCGCCTGAAATCCAGGCTATATTGTACACAAAGAGATTTTATACTCAATGTAACAGCAAGCGCTTAATGTGTTACTATTACCGCAATTGTTAGTTGTGCTAATCTGTGTCAATACGTAATAGTTGATGAAAAAGTAACTTTTCCTTTTCGCAAATATAACTCTAGTTATTTTATCTGTGTATTACAAAGAAGCAATTAGTTGTCTGCCCGTGACCGTAAAAGAATTGCAAAAACTGGTAGTATTGATAAAGATGTTGAAAGAATATTGATGTTTTAGTATTATTTCGACCATAAGTATGTTAAGTCATCAAATTCGTATCCGTATTTACATTATTTTGTCCTTGATATTTCAAAATTCAATGGAAGTATGCAAATTTTCGCCTGAGAGGTCTTTAGAATTTAGGGAAATTTAATATTAAATAAGCAGTACAGCAATATAAGATACATGTATTAAGTAGAAATGCTATTTAGAAATCGTAATTCATTTCTATTCTATACCGTGCTTTATTCTCTTAAATACGATTTAATGACTTAGTGCGCGTGCTTTTAGTACGAAAACGCTTAACCCCTCTACAGAGGAATGCATAATTCCCTGTAATTAAGAGCAACTTAAAATCTCTTGATGAGATGTAATGTGCAAGATCAATAAAAAAATTAGTAAAATATTGTGCCGGCGGGGGTGACTGCGGAGACCTCCACATCCCTGAGTAATGACTAGTTACACAATTTTGAATAATAACATACTCTTTACCTTAGTACAAGCTTGCCGAAATCATACAATATTATGAATGTTTAAATAAATTTTGTCATAAATTCTCAGGAATGAAAGAAGTTCTACGTCATGTTTGATGTTGTTGTTTTTTAAGCTGTATAACGCGTTATTATGAAATATTATAAACAATTTTATTTTAATTTAGTTTACACACAGTTAAGCTTGCCGGAATTATAATTTTATTGTAGTTGTTTTTTACTGCAATGTATACATATCTACCTTAAATACTGTTTCTACTAGATTTTTAATGATATATCTTGCAATTTTTTTTCTAAAGTCGCTGATTTGCTTAAAGTTTCAGACTAAGCAAATATCGTTCAGTAATATTCTAATATTTTAAGACTTTTCATATTTAAAAAAAAATAATGTTATCCCGAACTTGACCTCGGACTTCATTTTCATTAAAATGGACTTTGTTGAGCTATAAAATTGAAAAGTTCGATTAATATGGGATAACGAAAAAACATGTTGTAAGATCGTATGACAAGTAATATTGCAAAACTGAAATAATTAGTCGTTTTTTTTTAAATCCCAAAGTCAAACTTAGAAAATTGTCATTATTTTATTTCATAAGATTGCACGTAAAATATTGTAGAACTGAAAAATATTGGACTGCCCGAATTGACTTAATCCTTTGAGATGTAATGAACTCACTCGTTTTTATTGAAAGCTTACCGAAATTAAATTAAATCTGTAATTACCCCCATCTACGTCATGTAGAGCGTTTGCAAACAAAAACTGGCGATCTCTATATAGAAGAGGTGTTTTAATAACTTTCTTAAACATCGCCTGGCAAATTCATAGAATGAGGTTTAAAGTATTCGTGCATAAACTCCGATTGAACTTTCCGTTTCGGAAATTTCAAAACTGTTTTTCCACGGGTATATTGTCTAAAAAACCAAGTACACGGCATGGATTCTATGGTATTATTAAAGTTCGCTGTCACGTACATTCGCGCAAACATCGAAATGACTATTTCGCGCGAAGTACAAAACCTGTCAATGTTTTTATCAGTCCATGTAGACACTTTGAAATTCTATGTTTTCTTATGTTATTCTGACCAGTGTTGTACAATCTAACATTAAGACTCAGTTCTGATTGATCGAGCTTGGCATTTATAAAAAAATAACACCCTTTTTAAATCAAGTTATCGGATCGTTTAATTGTTTTTCTATTCGTCTTTCGTTCACTTTGAATTTTCCAGATAATCAACATTCTTTAAGCTGCAAATCGAAATGTATGTCTATTATCAAAACTGAACATCCGCGATTATACTTGTCATTATCCCATATCTTTAATATTACTAGTTACTATTTATATATCAATACCAAACAAATGTGTTGTTGGGCTCAAACAATCCTTACTGTTTCTTTCTCGGCTGTATTAAAATGTTAACTTAATTTTGTCTTGTTTTTGACATGAGAATATAAAAGGGATTGCAATAAATTATAATGTGTTAGTTCAATAAAGGCCGACATCAGAAATCAGTTTTAAGCTTCCCGCAGTTTTCATGGAGGGATGCTTTAGGGTCAGTTGGAATGTGCTAATGGTTATTTTATTGCTTTACAACAGCTAATGATACGCCATGTTGTTAAACAACTGTTCAGGTCGGGCTCATTTATCGGCCATGTTATCTAATTGTAATAATATCTATCGGGCTGCATAAATTGGCATATTTACATAATAATGTTAATATTTTTGTGACACATGATAAATATGCTGTAAAATAAATTTAATTAAATTAAATAAACATGCATTAGGAAAGCTGTAAAATTCTATAGTGGTGTACATGAACAGATTTTAAAGATTAAAAATAAAAATAAAAAAGAGTACGCATTAAGTTTTTAAAAGTTAATTAAAATCTTTCTGTAATTTCTGTTTCTAAAATAACAATATACTGAAAGTTTTGCATTACATTTATTTTATTAAAATCAACGTGTTATTTTGCATTTGGAATCAATAGCACACAATTGATGGTCACTTTGAAATTGTAGGATACATGTATCAATTAACTGACGCAGAACGTTGGGTAGACTAGCCACTAGTCTGATAATAAGTGTGTTTGTCTTTTAATGAATCGTAACACAATTTTTACAATCATAAAAAACAGCCTATTTTCTATCCTCCTGCTTTGAGAGAGAAGTCTGTATTTAGAGAGGAATGTAGACTGGCTTCAGAATAATAGATAACAAATAAAGAAAACAAAATACTCCATCGCCTGGAATCCAGGCTAGACGTTGGGATCTTGGACCGAGATTGGTAGTCCTGGAAAACTTTTTATTAATTTGATGTCCAGCACGCAGAGGTCATTAAATAACAGTGGGGGTGCAGAACTGATAGTAAATGACCTCTGTGTGCCAAGAATTCAATTAACCTCAGTCACGAAAGTCTCCAGAATTCCTTAATTGTTCAAGTTCTTTCTGCAATTCTCGATTAACCATTGTATGCAACATATTTTACCGTTTTTAGACATTATTAAATTTGAGCAAGTAACATTTGCTATTAATTTTATATTATCAGAAGAGTATTTCATGATATGTAGATATTATTAAAAGCTTTATTAAAACGTAACATTTTGACCCATATCATTTTTCAAAGTTATTGTGCTAAAAAACTAGTATACATGTATATATATATGAACAAAAAGACTAACTTCGCCGTAAAACTTTTCAAAGCTCAAGAAAGATTTTAGTAAATAATAATCGTTTGAAGCGTCGTTTTGACATAATGGGCTTATTTCTAATTGGCCAAACTAAAACTAATAAATACGGACAGACAGTTTTTTCTTTTCAGCAAAATACCCTTTTCAGAAGCAATATTGAGCGTTTTGCAAGAAAATCATACGCAAATAAGTATTCAAGTAGACTGCCGTTGCGTGGCACTTTTCGAAATTTTGCGAGCATAATATTTATATACATCTCTGCACTGCTTTGGGCGCTTTTAAACTTTATAAATATAAAATACAAAAACAATCCGACTAGAAAAAGCTTGAATACATGGCCGAAAACGGTTGCCACAAACGTTACAAAATTCATGTACTGGGTTTTCGTATCAAATAGTCACTATATTCTGTTTCTCTTTGATTTTCTACTGTGGACGACGGCAGTCGACAATCACTACTAAGAATGTTAAAGTTGCAATGTTAATAAATTATCTTCTTTTATTCCAATTACATGTAAGTAGTTAAAGTGTGCATGCGTCTTTGTATTCTAAAATTCTCAACGTTATTATAATTCGTACGCTGCTTGTTGATATGAGGATTGAGCCAAATTAGAACATATATTTTATTCCGCCAGAATGTAATACATACTATACCAATATTAATTATTTAATTTAAATGGTGGAATATCATTATTGATAATATACAAAAACTTTTAAGCACGAGTCTTGGGATAGAGAATCGCACGTAACCACTCTCAGTGTAGAAACGAGAAAATCGTTGTGCAAGCGTCAGGTGCGCTTTTCCATAATTGACACATTTCATATATGAAACACATTTATTTAAAATTCTATTTTAATGATTATTTTAACGAGAACATTGTAGCAGTTATAAGACATGATGGTTTAAATTTACATGTAAATTATATAAGTTTTAAACGATGTTATTATCAAAACTGTCCCTTTTACAACATTTTTATAATATGTCTGATCACTTATCTGTATTTTGAAAGTTTATCGTAAAACGTTATGTCAGACTTGTCTCGACCTTTTGCAACATTTTAATAAAAGCCCTATTGTACACATATGATATTCACTTGATATGTACGATAGACATATCAAGCAATCAAAAATATACATTGTAGCAACAATCATGTACTTATAATCCATTCTCAGCTAAGTGATGAAACCGTTTTTAAACAGTTCCGTTCATAAACACATGATCACATGTTATTATTAGTACTTTGGACCCACTGTTTTAAAACTTCTGTCACCAATGATTTGCGTTTTTTGAACGTTGTCAGGTAATATAGATACAAGTTGGGGCTTTTACTTTTGAGCACTTGCTGTTCACGCCGTCTAGTCTTGGTTGAGCGCAAATCAATATTTACACAATACGAGTATAAGTATCCTGCTCAACGGCCTGAAAAGGGCATTATAATTGACAGCAAAAAATAAATATACGGGGAACGGTGTGTGTATTGTTTTGTTAACATTGTGTAAATAACATGTTTTATGTGTTCATGGTATATTTACTTTTAAGAAGACTTTTAAGATTTTATTTTTCCTTCTATGAAGAATACAAGTGTTTTTAACATGGAATCGCAGGCTCAAATCGCAGTATGACAGTACAGTTATCCCATCTGACATTTGTCGCTCATCTTAAAATCTTGAATTTTACCATACGAATCTACGCATGTATTATAACGGTAATGGGAGTTCATATATGCGGACAATTTTTAAGTAGGAGGACACTGTCCATGTGTAACTCTGCGCTAAAATATTTTTTCTCTAAACCGTCATTTTTACCATTCCGTGTTTATTGGTCAACAACTGAGTAGAAGGCTTTACATTATAATGTTACTCAATTTTGTTTTTACTCAAATTTACAAAATTAAAAGTGTTATTGATGTTGTTCTAAATCGTGCAAGGGATTGTTTAATTGATATCCAAGGTTGTTTGTGTGTAACTGTTCTATTAACATGTAAAAATCATCAATTTTCGAGCATATTGATGATATCAACATGTGACTAAAAGCTGTCTGGTCTGTATTGCTACTTTAACTTTCTGTGAGAGACAAGTCGTTTTAAAGTGCTTCATCGACTAATCTTACCATTCACATAGCAACACAGCATCCCATCCTGGGGTGGTTGTCTCGAAAAATTCTCGTATCGTAAAGTTGCGACAACGATTACGAGATAGCAACGATGAAACTAAATTGTAATTGTTTCATTGTCTGGAAGAACATCGTAACGTTCTCGTTTCTCAGACCCAACATACGACGTCGTATATGCTAAGATGGCTCTGTATAGTTTATAAATAGCTTGGTTTTCGCCTTGTCGCATACTATTTTATGCAGCACTTAATACAAACTGAAAATCTATAGGGAAAATGGCAGATTCAATATTAAAATGGCGGCTAAATTTTACCAGATAATCCTGTAAACAGTTCGACACTAAAGCCATCCACTGTAAAAGAACATACTTTCACTTCATCCTCTGCCAGCGATAGTAAGACTCTGACAGAGGCTGATCATTGGGGCATTATAGTTTTAGAGCCAGAGAAACTGGATATTAAAAGGGAACGTGTTAAGATAGAAAAGAATAGACTCGACATTAAACATGAGCGCTTAGATTTTGAAAAAAATATCTTGCTATCCTTGCTATCGTTGAATGGCTTTCTACATATGCGATCTATTTTATAACCAGCTAGCATAGAATGAAGAAAATTGATCCATTTTTTACATGAAAATGTAAAGTATGATTTTTTTTTAATTTGAAGTAAATTGTGTTGGGTAGTTTTGAAGGCATGCTTCGTACCAACTATCACCAGCTATCACACCTATCCCAATTATACTTTTGACAGCCTTATAAAGCAGCGGCTACATTAACGAAAATAACTGCTTTAAAACAGGCTACTATTATTATGGCATTTTAATACCATGCTAAAATGTTGTGCATCTATATTTCCATTGCAGTATTACTGAATAAATGCAGTCAATTTGATTAATACGTTTCGGTTTCTTTCATTATTAACTTATTGTAAAGAAGATGTTAAGACGTTCTTCATTTAACACAACAGCTTGCATGATCATTTGTTTTCGCGTAAACAAAGACTTAAAGTTGTACATCTGTATGCATGTTTGTTCAAAATATTCAATATTCTTCTTTAACATAATTTTTTAAACGTTTAGTATATTGTAGGTCACACGATGATATAAATAAAAATGTCAACTGAAGTGATAAAGTGCTATATCAACAGTCGCATTAATGATTAGTTGTTTTGTGTCGCCTGCGATTACAAGTAGAAACATAGGGATTCTTTTGTCCAGTGGCGTCGTCGGCGGCCCCAGCGTCCTGTAGAACCATAACTTTAGTAAGAAAACTAATGGTGCCTATAACTTTGAAAGTACTTGTCTTTTTAACTTAATACTTGAAATGTATCCCATGCATAAGCAAAGTCATCTGTGACATTAAGAATTATAACTCCTGTTTCACTATTTTTGAGTTAATCCCCTTCAAATGACTTTAATATGGAATTACTTGGCCTATAATAGTATTAACTTGATATTTGGAATATTTCATAATCGTAACTTTGTGAACATATTTATGGGGTCGATTTTTTTTACCGTAACTTTGCAAGAGTGTTAAGATGTTGCGTAAATTGCGAACTCTTCGAGACAATGAGAAAAAATCCTAACGATGGTCTTACGACAAAGATACGAACGTCGTAAGAGATACGATACCTTTGAGACAATCACCCCTGTTTTATTGAAAATACAACAAAATTTCTCAGTGTTGACTTTTGTCATGGACATTGATTTTCGCTGCGGCAGGGTATGTTGGACAATTCAAACAGAAGCATAATCATTTTCAAGTTTTAAAATGAACAAAACGAATCTATCAAATTTACACAAAAATATTTTAGAAATCGTCTCATATCAGTTTGTGTTAAATGTCTGGATTCGTTTGTTCCTCGCGTTCGCACTGTGTGTGAGTCTACCTAGTATTCCACTTGCACAATACGGCACAAGTCAATCAATTTCTACTGTTCATGAATGTATATTGAATAAGTGCACACATCGGTTTAAAGCTGTCTATTCACAGTTTAGGGTGTAACAATTCAGTGGATTAAACCAACATAGACAAATAGTTTTGCCCCAAGATTCTCAGTTTCGTTGATTGTTGTGTCTTTTATGAAACAGGCCCATGCTCTATTTATCTTTGTGTGGGGAGACTGTGTTTTCTGCGTGCATTCCCGATATAAACTATACGTTTTGTAATAAGTTGTGAGAAGTGTGTCGTATTGATTCAAAATACCAACAACTGGAACGTGATAAGAAATATTGACTTTTTATGAAACTACATTTCAGTTGTTAGCCGTTGATGACAATTACAGCACAATGAACTGAAATGTGTTTACAGAGTGCGCAAAATTATTTACCCTTCAAATGAAATATAAAATATGCCGAGACGAAAAAGTTTAGTCAGTAGGAATACTTGATACGATAAAATTGTTAAACATAAAAACTGAAGACAAAAGCATCTTTCACCACGAAAATCATTTAATACCCATTGAATTTCAACAATATTAACTGAACACAGTCATAAAAAGCCATTCAATTTGATTAAGATTTGAGACAGGGGTCAAAATCAAAATTTACATTACACTCAATATTTTGTATGACCACCTCTAGCTTGAATAAAAGTCAGAAAGCGCCTTTCGTATGCTGTTTACGAGTGTTTGAATGATGTGTATAGGGGTTTGGGCCAATTCCTTGTGAGATAACCGTTTAAGATCATTTACATTTTGACGTAATTCCTGCCACGAACCTTTCTATCGTGATATTCGCACATGTGTTGAATCGGGAAGAGATCAGGTGATTTTAATTGTCATTCGAATATGTTTATGTTGTTTACAACAAGAACGTTCCGTGTATGACGTGTTGTGTGGCACCGTGCATCATCATGCTGTAGAACGTAAGCATTGCAGTTCACTATGTAAGGAACAAAGACAGAGATAACGATTTATGCACAATGACGGGCGACATTTAAGATAGTCCGTATTGTTTTGAGTTTTGTCTTGCCATTATGAGCATACCACCCCAGATCAAAGCGCTCATAACACCGTAACGGTAATATTCAAAGACGTTAGCAGGACCAAACCTTTCTCCTCGGCGTCGCCAATCACAATCCATCCCATCAGCTTCTTTGAGATTAAATTTGGACTAAGCAGTGAAAACGATCCTGTTCCATTGCTATCTATTCTAGAGACTGCCCTGGCGTGCCCAATTGAAATATGCGACGCGTTGACGGGCTGTTAGAAGAATACGTTTGTAAGGACGTCAAGTACGCAACCGAGCAGCCGGTTGCAAGCGTTACAAACGAATATTCTTGTCCCCGTTGATTGTCTATGTCGTTTAACGAGCTTTTGAGCAGGTGTGAAGCGATTACGTCGTGTTGACGTCAGTAAGTAGCGAACTTCGCGCGAAGTTGTTTTGAACGTCCTACCTATACGACGCAGGTGGTAGACGCTGCCAGTTTGTCACAATCGCGCTTGCATACGATATATTTTTCGCTCATGACAACCAAAACGACCTGCTACGTCAGCAGCCTGTAAACAAGCTTCTAGAAATCTCAAAGCGATATTTCCGTCATTAACGTATAGGCCAGGACGGCGACCAAGGCTAGCTACTAGAAATTTTACTCCGGCTTTTTTCACTCTGGACAATACTTTTTAATGTCAAAGGCAATGTCGGTTTTCATCGGCACGTGCATCTCGAGCATTTTGAATTTACACAGTCACGGTCTAATGAATAAGGTTTTCGTAAACAAATAATCGTGTATGTGATAAGAAGAGTTAGTACAACACATATGTTTAATTTTTTCATGATATTTGCAATATGGTAGATTTAGGGCGAAAACGAAAATACTGACCAAACTTATTCTGTTGAGTATTATTTATTTTACTGTTAAGTCAGTCAAAATTGTTTGTGATGAGAATGTGTTAATTTTAATGTTCTAATTGTTATTTTCTTTTGTGATATGAACGAATATTCTGATAAAAAACTACAACTTATATTGCGAGCATTTAGATAATTTGTTGATATGGGTGTTATGAGATTTTTGCAGTCGTGTATCCATGTCGTTACTACAAAACGATATGCTAGTTAACACGTCATTAACTTTACAAATAAATATATTCCTAAAGAGAAAATGTCTCAGTTCCATTTGGATCTTTAAACGTCGGAAAGTTTACTAACCTATATAGCATTGGTAATAGTTATCTGTTTTTACGTAAAATGCTAGCAACAGACACTAATTGTTTCCTTTTATTAAAGTTAAACTGTTTAGCTGTAAAATAAAACAAGAAAACAAGATCCACTGATATGTCAGCCATTGAGATGCCTGTGATAACATTAGAACAAGGATTCGTTAGCCTTGTGATTACAATTTTAAGTGTGTTCACTTTATGAGCATGATATCTTATGCTTCTAATTAAAACAGATTCGGGAGTGCTGGTTCTAGTATTTGAATTATATACCAGTTTTATGACTGATTGCGGTTGATTAGTAGCTCTCCATATAGGATACTAGTAATAGTTAGTTCATTCTAGAGCTTGTTATACACTTTAAACAGTGTATGCACCTCTCTGAAGGGTAGTGTTACTTTATGAATAGTGAGAAAAAACTCGCCACAAATTGAGGTTAATTGGATGCTTTGCACTCAGAGGTCATTAAATAACAGTGGGGGTGCAGATTAATGGGTGCCTGTCTGGTAATTGATTCTGTCTAAATGAAAGTTTTCAAAATGCCAAGGTATTTGCAGAATCCCTTACCAACTTGATAGATTTACACAATGTATATTTTTTTTTGCATATGTTTCATGACAGAAATTACATATATTAGGTATATAAAAGCATATGATAACCAAAATAAGAGACTTGCATTGTCATTAAAAAGTTGTGATGATTTTGATCGCAAGATACATCATGACTCTGTATATATATTTTTTTAATTTTCTATTACATTTTAAATCTTATCAACATCACTCTGGACATATTAACAAACATTAACTGTATTACCATTTTATTTTAAAATTGAATTACAAATCAGAAAACACTACATTCAGCTAAGAAATAGAAAACTTTATTAACCAGCAAATTGTCTCAAGCACATTTCCTGTATTGTCACGAGATAATGATATTAATAAAAACAAGAAATATCTTTAAAAAAGATAAACGGCGTTGATGGAAAAGATTTTAATATATAAGAAAGAAAGAAATAAAGAGCGTGCAAAAATTTCGTCTGGTGATAATACGTTGATTAAAGAAGAATGTCTAACATTAACTGTACATTTATTCAGTTTCAATAAAATACCTATTGTAGAGTTATACTAATGATGAATAAATGTCATTAAAATACAAAAAAAAATGAAAATAATAACAACTTGTTACAAGAGCGAAATTTACCAACTTTTGCGTAAATTAACTTTAAAAAAAGTGTCCCTCCCAAGTATTGAACCCGGGGCCTTAGCTTGAGAGGCGAGTGTGTTAACCATTACGCCAAGGCGATTTGAATTTCTAGTCTTGAAATTAACAATCAGTATCAAAGGAACTAGAAAGGAACCAGTAAGAACCAGAAATATCTGCACTTCTCTGTCGTTTGACACTGTGTATTGTACTCGAGTGTTTACCTGACACCCATGAATATTCCATATAAAATCGTATTTAAGCCATCAATTGACTTAACTGGTTACTTATACCGTAAATATCCTTTCTCCAATACAATTATCGCTTTTAAAAACGAAAATGCCCGAACATATAAGTGCCAGGTAAATACTAACACACAATATAAAAATCGTTACGGTAATCATTAACGAGACCCACTAATAACCAATCAAAATAATCTATTTGATTTTCCCGCTGCATAATAAGTTTTATTTACAATATTTCATTGGTCGAAAAACTAGGTCAAAAGTGAGCTTAGACAGCTAACGCCGAACAAAGGATCTCTGCCACGCTTATCAACTTCGAAACTTTAAGAAAACAGTTTTAGAACAGCAGTTTTATAATATAAGAGATAGTTGATTATTCAACATAAACACTTATTCATTCTATGTAAGGCACATCTTTTAGATTGGATATAATGTCCTGATCTGTCTCATCCGGAGCTCCCTCAGTAAAATATACGAGGGATGATCCAAAAGTACGTACACTTTTGTTAATGCATCTTAATTTGAAACACGTTCGCAATAAATTATATACTAAATTCAATCAGAACACCAACGTAACAAACTGAGCTGATATATTAATATATATTTAATAGATTTCAAAAGCGCGTCGCTTGTTTGAATAACCCTGGTAACATGCATGCGGCGCACGTCATTGTCATTATATTTAATAAAGCAAATACCTGTGAATATTAACAAACCTACTAGCGGTAAAAGAGCTAAACTTCACAAAGTCAACGCGGGGTATACGATTTATGTTATAGTAAAATTTTAGGTCATTCTGACATTGCGTTTTTAAAACAATGAATACATAAGCGAGCTATCATCAAATTAAAATCTTCAGAAATGTCGTCGTAAGAACGGCTGGAAATACGCGCTATTATAAATTTCTGTCACGATCTTGGAAAATCACCTCCAGAAAATCTAAAAAAAGATTGAGAATACGCAAATGAAAACTGACGTAAGTCGAGCTCTAGTTTTTACGTGGCATCCGTGGTTTTGTAACGGTCAGAAGAGTCGTGAAATAGGACCGGTGCAAGGGTAAAATAAATAAATCGGCGTTACGGCGATGACGTCAAGCCGGGAGGCGATAGAAACGGACAGAAGTCTAACTATTGGGGCGCTATTCGAGCTATTCTTTACTGGATCAGGAACAGTTCAACGGATATTTTCGAACAAATTACATTTTTTTAGAGCTATTCTAATATTTTATATTCAAAACATGTTTTGTTTGATGTATGATTCATTAAAAATTCATAAATTATCAAATAACGATAGATATGTTTGTTATTTTAATTACACCAGAGTAAACAGCTATGAACACTGTGTCTACAACACAAATAATTGTTCTATTATAACAGTTACAAATGGGTATTGCATCGGGGTTCTTTTCATCAGTTGTACGAGCGAGAAGAGGACCTTTTTCTTGATCGCCTCTTAACCACTGGCGAGTCGAGACTTTGCTAACGCTGCCTCCGTGAATTAACGTCATTGACGTTGAGAGTTCTTTACTGGAGCGTTTACTGGATAGCGCTTAGTGTATGATTTTGATTGTTAATAGTTTGTTAACAAGATGTTGTATTTTCCTGATATTTTGTAAATATATGCTAGACATATTCCGATTAAAGATTGTATAATTTTATTTGTGGTATATTGAATAATATAAAAACTATAACAAAAGTCTACGTTATTTTAGAACATCCCTCGTATTTCAATCATACACTGGTAAAAGCAAATACCCTCTATATCTCATAAAGGTAAATTGAATAATTGATGTACAGTAATTGTAAAAATGTAACTTTGAATGTCCTGTGTCATTTCAAATTAATTAATTTCCTCCAAAATTTCATTTGAGTTTAATGTTATTCACAATTCAAGTACATTGTTGTTCTTAGCAATTGGAAATGTTAATGGATTCTAATGAACTTTTTAAATCTCAATAGATATTATTGGTATATTTTGACTGTCATTAAAAATGTTTATGTTCAACAAAATGGAGCTTTACAGCGTTCTTTATTTTCAGTGTTTTATTTATTTTACAGCATCCATTATGTCATCTTTGTATAAAATATTGTATATAAGTAAATACAAAATCATACTTCAGTGTATTTTATAGTTTCAAAACCCAACTTTACTTCAACTAAGGTTGAAATCAAAACCAGAAAATGTTCTCCAATGTAAATGGCCATTAATAATCTCATGGGACAAGGCATGAAACTGCTGCTAGTTGTTGCAGAGTAGAGATTATTACAGTGAGATAACATGGCAGATAAATGTTAAATTAAATGCTATAAAGCAGCATGAATCTGACAACTGATTTATAGCCAAACTCGGCCTTTAATGTCTTCGACTTTATTGAAAGTAACATTTAATGTTGTGGCTTTGTTTAATAGAACAACATAATTATAATAAACGTTATCAAATGTACCGCGACCGATTTTCTATAGGGTCGCAACAAAGTTAATGCCATGTTATGCTACTTTTTTGCACTTTATTGTCCATATATTGCATTATTTTTTTGCGTTTCCAAAAAGCTTTTGATATGTATAATTTTAAATTATATTTCTATTTATTTCGAGATTAAGTGAAATCTGATATTTACACGTACATGTACCTTTAAATAATCATTCTATTAATTTCGAAATTAAATAAAAGGACCCGAAAGCAAAAGTATAAGTACGATGATGAAAGTGTACGTCGGCATAATTTTGATACTTGAATTCAAACTGCATCGCAATATTTGAACTGTAATGATATTGCATAATAATCATTTTGAAAACAAAAGATGCATTTTTCGCACAATACGATCCGTTTATTATAAAAATATTTATTCTTAATAGAGTGTATGAGAAAAAAGTTAAAAAAAAATAACCATCGCATTTACAATGGTTGTGACTTTTAAACATATTGCAAATAATTTTAAATTGTGGGATTACAAAAGTGAGTGAATCGCAGTAAACTTAGTGTATTATAATCTGAACTTAATGTTGAATGCCCTTCTAACTAGTTTGATGGCAACTTTCAGGTAACCACCAGGAGATTGAGAGATCAAGTTAGAAAAACATAGACATGACAGTGGATGTTTCTGAATTCTTTGTCATCTGTGTTTGCATGTACTGGCAGGGGTAAAATATTTATGCAACAAAAGCTATGTTACATTTCTAACTAAAATATTTGCAAGCCTTTATTCCGAAGCTGCTACATTAATCTGGCACTTCGATAAAGTGCAATTAGTGAGCATTTCTCGGACAGGATGAACAGTAGTCACGCTGTTTAAAGACCTAATTAAACCCGAGGTCAGTGACTATTATGACCGTTATTCTCAATTATCTACTGTAATCAAATCCCAGGTTGCTTGTCAGACAGCCGTTACCCAGTTGTCATAATGTAAGGTGATACATTTGTATGATCATGACTAGCATCAGAAACGCGAACTCATAAAAAAATTATTTTAACTTTTTAAACATTTAATCATGCGACAAGATCCTTAAAAATGTCATTGTACAAAAAATTCTTAGCTAACATAAGTTTCTAGTATATTTCACTTACTTTCTGAATATATTTGTTATACCAAAAACTGAAAGGCAACCATTAATAAAAGGTTGAATTCCGAAACCTTTAAGTATTACGTTACATTGTCCATTTATATGAAGTTTACTTAAATATTAAATTTGTAGTATATACATAATTCTTAATGATATTTGAAATACCTATCGAACTCTGAATTATTTCAAATCGCGTACAAATTCAAAGCGATTATATATCATTTGTTTTTAAACATTAGAACTGTTAATTATGAAGTAAGCAGAACTACATTCGTACCTAATTCACTATTCGTTGCGTGAAAGACACGTAAACACAATTATTACAATAAGTTTGAAAATCAGGTGATTTAGCTGATGTTTAATTTAAATTTATGGTAATATCAGATCGAGGATTGCACACATGACAGATACTTTCTTCGCTGTATTGAAGACAGCCTTGCACGCAACCCTTGAACGCACGGTTTTATACGGTCTACATTTCAGAAAGGAATTTGTTTTCACAATGACATGCACTTGATATGTCGGCTGGCGATTAAATTCGACTCATTACAGAAAATAATCTTAAGTTATGTTTTATCACACTATATTATAAAATGTCCTTACATGATTTCTCGAAACACATATTTTCTACATGTATTAGCCAATTTATTGCGTTCAATTTACTGATATTGTTGTGTTTTTTTTCCTCATAAGTAACATTTACTTCATTTTGATAGTTTCTAGTCATATAAGCACTATTTTTTTTAAAATAAATAATATGCCTTTTTTAAGCTTTACTTTTCATGGCTCTAAACTCAAGAAGTTTGTAACCGCGATTGTGTAATATAGTACTGTATAATTCTACGCAGACGATACGATCGTGGCAATAGACGGCCATGTCACTGCTAGAAGGCTGACCTCTGTGTGCTGGGTTAATGCTGAATTATACGCGGGAAATCAACAGTATTCTCGGCATACGATTACTAACCGTTAGTCATGCAATCACTTTTTCATTGTTGTATACAGATATAATGTTTTCAAATAAGATAAGACTACCTTTCGCCGTGCTCATTGTTTAATGGACAAAACGGATATATCTAACGATCATTTACCGATTAAAGCAGGTAAGAAAAAAAGTATTAATTATTATGGTTAATATATTTGGCATGAGATTTACCGGTATTTATTTTATTATTTATTTATTTTAACTAGAAATATACTTATTGTATTTTTAGCGTGATAAGATTAGTCCAAAATCGACTAATTTCCAGAAATGCTAAAGTTGCTTGTTAATGAAAGTTTTTTGAAACTCTTTACAATTTTTATATTTAAACGATAAAACCTATAGATCACAATAAAGAGCACATGTGAACAAGCGTGAAGGAGTGTCCAACTCAGCAAAGCAACACTAGCAATAAACAAATATTTATTGTCGTAATTATTTTTGCAGTTAACGTGAATGAAGGGCGTAACACATTCTTCCGTTTACGACAAATGCAAGTCTAGAATGACTCAATTGATCGGTGAGTATAATAGTTTTGTCATTATACTTTTTCCGTCAAAGCATGATATGTTCAGCGTTACTTCTATTGTCATTTAATCATGCATTTTAACACATAATAAGTATTAGCATTAGGTTACATTCAACGCCTGTGAGCTCAGGACATGGGATCAACTATGTCGGCTTATGACTCTAAACATACATGGTAAGATGATGACAATGCGATTATGCAATTAACGGATTTGGCTTGAGAAAAACGTTATTATCTTGGCGCATATATCGGTTATTGTGGAAGTTCATTTTATTTATTTATTTATTTATTTATTTATTTATTTATTTTGCCTGATTCTTTGTTGAAAATTAACTTGTTCGTCCCAGTACTGTCAAGTTAGCGATATTGAATAATTGAAATTAAATAAAAGAATGTGCACATTTTAAAATTGGTACTGATTGCCGAATCAGATTTTGAAGGCAATATAACATATTAACGCATTGACATTTTAAGAATAAATTTAGGATAAACGTATGATTATTTAGAAATGGATACAACAGTATAATTATGCAGAAACTTATGTTGCAGTTTTTGATAAAGTATAAAATCAGGATGGTCGTGATGAATTATTCTTACAATTTCTTAGATATGGGTTCTTATAATTAAAAATCATGTCCTTATCATATCTGTTAATGTCGGTTGGACCATTTGGAGAAAAAAGATATCCAACAATACTAACTGGTTTAGTACGTGAAAATACAACTTTTATTTATGTACACGCGTTCTGTTTTTTTTTTTTTTAATAACAAAGCTTTACTCATCTAAGCCTTCCTATGAATAATTATTGCATTTTTTACAATAGCATTGTCATCTCTAGTAGCGCACCAGTCGACTGTTAGGTATAATAAGCCCGGTCTACTCAACTGTTGCATTATTTGATAAGCTAACGCACGGGAGACTGAGAAAACAAATGTTATAAAATAAAAAATAATGGTATATAAACACTTATTTGGGCCTCTGTTCTCATTCGGGCCCTATGTTGATCGAATCTTCCCTTTATGAGTCTGTGAAAAACAAATACACATATCGGTAAACATAATATAGTATAAACATTAGTACATCTTACAGAAAACACCAAATAGGAAATACAGATATAGCAGTTTGCATGCGATATTTGATATGCAAATAGATTGTGTAGTTATAAATGTTCTATATGCTAATTAACGTCAATTATTAAATTACGTTGTCTTTCATGTACACAGTACATCAATCTCACTAAAGTCAGATTTCAGGAGATGATTTTAATCAGATCGACAGTACATGTTTGTATATATCTTATGTTATTTTCTTCGTTGGATTATTTTGAAGCGAAGGTATAAATATTGAGTTTACTTCCCGAGCATCGATTTTACATAATTCACGCCTTTTTATATGGTTCTACTTTCCAATGACCAATGACAGGTATGCTCGTGTTTTCTGTTGCATCTGAATCTTCGAGTTAACTAAATTATTTTATATAATAAGATTAGAGAAAACATCCATGGAAATTCTCCGTAATATTGTGAATGGCAGTAATCTGCATTTAATTTTATAGCTTAAGAATGCGCACAGGGGTCCGATTTCAAATGTTAATCTACAGTCAGCTTCTCGGTGATTAATTGAAGGGAATATGAGGAAGCAATGACCATGAAAATTTTAATGGCTCTGCTGAGGGCTACGTGTAGGAAAAATAGCAAAATAGACGATATCTAAGTTATTACAATTTCGGTGTATTGAAATCATGAAAATACCAATATGATATGGTTTAAACTGTTAATAATTAGTAATAGTAAACAAGTACAATTTGTAATCTTCGGTGAATATGTGAATTTCTTATTACATGCACCCATTAACTGTTTCCAGTTCGAATCCTTATTTGTTAATCATTGGGAACGCAGATAAACAGGTGACGTTATTAATGATCTTATGGTAGACTTCAACAATGAATGAACCAACACTAAGCTTTAATCCTAAATTTAAGAATATAATCGAACTTCTATCGCGTTAAACAGAGTATGGAATTTATTTGGGTAGTTTAAAGTGGGGTAAGCCTGGCTTTGACCAATGATAAGATCAACTCGGCCTAAAACTCAAATTTTGTCGACCGAACAAGACATTTCTTTACATATTCAAAATGCATCTGGTTATTTAATAATTAAAAATATTCTTATTATTTCAGATATCATTTATAGGGCATATAAATGTTACAGGTCAATCAGGAATTATAAACAAATAGAAATATGAAACAATTTCTCGCACTGAGTGTAGCCTTTTTGCCTGAAGTCCAAACTTCCAAATTATCCACCATAGTATTAAACTACTGTCACAGGAAGGTTGTCTATTCGAGAAATTGTTTCATATTTCTATTTGTTTATAATTCCTGATTGACCTGTAACATTTATATGCCCTATAAATGATATCTGAAATAATAAGAATATTTTTAATTATTAAATAACATGAAATTTTATGAAAACAGGAAACCACACTCCCCGCAACTTTAAAAGTATATTGTGACAAATGATACCACCTTAATTAAAGATTTACCTCCGAAGAAGCTTTTCACCTAAATAGGTTTTTTGTGTGAAATAATTATTATATAGTACCATGTTTTAAATGTTACAATTATAGAGTTGTTAATCTGTTGATGTTTTTCCTTCAAATATTCGAAATGCACTTGTCTACAAAAATACCCATCTATAAGTAAAGTAATTTTCCCACCATGTATTTGACGGTAAAACAGTTAATACAGATTAATGGATATTGCAACTTGCGGATGAGAAGCTACATGCTCGGCATGTGATCGTTTTTTAACCTGTTATCTTACATTTGATATGGTGTGTTAACAAAGCTTCTCTTTATATTAAACGTGATTGTATTTATATTGAACCGGATTTTACAACGTGAATAGTTTTTAAAACGATCAACACAATTATCGAATTTCTTAATTATTTGCAAGCGAGTATATAGCAGGGACAAGATCATATTCACTCTCATCTAGTTTAAGATTATGTTTCAAAATTGTTATGCGGCGAATTCTCGTTTCAGAGTGTTTGTTTATCATAAATTTACTTTGAACCATGTTTTCCAATGCTGTTATTTTTTGTCATTTTATTATTACCAGCTGGATTCTCTGATGAAATAATAATTTCTTACATGCATCATCGCCAGACCTGGATGTTTGATAGGTCTCTTCTACATGTATCTTCTCTGTATGTACTTCGAAGCCTCAACATCTCAAAGAATCATGATTATAGCTGTTGATTTATTACTGTTTATTTAAAAAAAAACATATTGTTTATTTAACAAATGATAATATCTATTATTTTCTATATCTAACAACATCGTTATCGGTCTCTTTTATCTATTTCAGATTAAGGCAGAGTGAGATATTGTGAGGACAACATGGACTTTAATATCAGCAAAGAATGGACCACTGTGTGAATTCAGATTGTTTACAGACTTGACGATTTTAACCAACGTTAGACATTATGCATAAATGAAGCATTTTGAAATGTGTTCTATTCGAAATTAAAGTGAAAAACATTGTTCGTAAGAATAGGCAAATTGATATTGTTAAAACCTTAATAACATGGTAAATTATATAGTTAAATATCAAAACATAATTATGTTAAATATCAATATACTTAATGTATTATTTGCATTTTGAAATCCGTTTCGAGAATAGCGTTACAATAATAGATTGGTTCGCTTTTTCTTTATTTTCAATCGCCTTTTCTTTGTAAAAAGAATCGTATCGGTTATATTTAGTATCTATCTAGTAGCCGAATTCGGTTAAGCTGGGTTTTTGTAAATATTTCTCTACACCGAATTCTGTTAGAGACGGATTGTTCTACGAATCAATAAGCAGATACATGTAACTATTTAGATGAAACTGCGTTTTCTTTCGCGTAGCCGAATTCGGTTAAGCAGGTTTTGTAAATATATTTCTTGCTGAATTCGGCTAAAGAAATGTTCGAAGAATCTGCAAGCAGATTTTTTTTCAAACGTATTTAAAGACCGAATTCGCAATATTTAACCGAGCGGGTACCAATTTGAGCTTCCGGGAAAGCTCAAGTGTAACAAGCGAAAAGCATTATGTCGTGACTGAATTCGGTCAATTTGGGTAATACAGTCTTATCCGCTTGTCTTAGTTCTAAGCAACCATTCTCAATTGACTGAATTCGGTCAGATGATACAAATTCAACCACAGGTTTTCGTTTTTTCGCGGAGAGTAGTTGTTGAAGAAAGCAGCATATATTTAGTGACTGAAATCAGTCACGACATGAAATTTGGTTAAAATTTACTTTATTTTGTATTATAGCAGTTGAAAACTTTAATCACAATTTTAGACTGGAATAAATAAAAAAACTCAAACACTCCAATACTTAAAATAGTTTACTGACTGAATTCGGTCGATGTGCTAGCTCCTAAATATCTCGCTATATTGGTAAAAGTTTGCCAAAGACATACTATAACATATTAGACTGCGTTTATATATTATGGTTGTAATGGTAGAAAAGTTGACAACTATTGGGCATAAGAGAACAGGGTCAATCTAAAAAAGAACGTGTTTCTGGTAAAAATTGTCGTAGGAAAAACTCCTTTCTTTATGATCATCTGTACATCCTGCTTGATCATCTGAACACAACAATTATGCAGGTTCGGTTTGATTGAGCCTGTTCATAGGCAGTAATGAAAATGCATATTACTGCCCACACCGCCTAGCCCCTGGTTGAGCATAACTCAAGAATTACAAAAGTAAACAGTACCAACACATACTCTAAAATGCAAAGAAGAGACACTTTGCACAGATACCTCTAATATTTTATATCGGGTCATTCACATCTATAACAGCTTTCTCCTTTATGATCACCCCTGGTGTTAGACTTCACTTTTAGACCCCTTATAATATTGTAGTGAATCAACAGTCTGAAATTCTGACCTCACACACCTGAAAAAAGAAAAGGCTATTTCCTAAAATTTGTAGTATTTAATACTAGTAGTTAATACAAGTCCAGATCAGATTTAGCAAAATTTCAAAATAAGGATTTGTTAGCCACATTATCCAGACATTCTAACCGGAGTTTACAGACTTCTTTGATACCAGAATTCTAATGGCTGACTGTCAAACCTTAATCAATTACCAAATATGGTCTTGTTTAGGAAATACGCTTTTAGATTTATTAAGTTATTTCTGATCAGGATGCAAAAAGTGTTAATTCAGTTATGCAGGCTGATGTGGATCAACACCAGTTGAAATATTAACCATTTATTCCATATATATGCCTTTATGGCATGGTTAAGCAGTGTAGATCCAGATCAGCCAGCAAAGCCTTGTTGTCTGATCAGGATCTAATCTGATCCCTTTTAGACTCATTTGGTTATTTCTGACAAAGATGCGACTAGTGTAGATCCAGATCAGATGGCACAAACATCAGTTCGTCAGATTTTTCTTACTTAATCACAACAATGTTCTCTCTTATGTTATACATTTAAAACATAAAATGAAAAGGAAATATTTTTAATCAGTGTTATATATTTAATTTGTAGACTACAAAAATAATGTATTTGTTTATTATACCACCGCTTGTGAACATGCTAATTCCGGAGGTCTTTAATGACACATTGTTTTATCTTATTACTGTAAACAAAATTTATGTCCTTTATTTTGGCTTTACCTCTGTTCATTGTTCTCTACAATGTTGCAAGCTGGTCTCGATGCACAAGACATTTTTCAACATTCATAACGATGGAGTTACATGTGCTTAGTTAATGTCTATTATTTTCAAATTCTTGCAATGAAATGTTGATCTAGGGTTATAGAATTCAGAATGAAATCCAGATCTCAAGTTGTGAGACTGTTCTCAATTTCAACCAATAAGATTTCTGACATCTGAGAATAGTCTTCATTCTTAGTGTAACCTCGGAACCCAATCTGGCTGTTTAACAAACTTGAACTCGACATTGTGCACATTTTCACAAGTTTCATCAAGACTGAATAATGCCTTACTATTCCTTTTACTCTTCACAGCGTTTTAATTGCCATTCACCAGAGTGAATGCCTGCTGTGAGCTCCCTAACTGTGAGTCATTACCTACATGTACCTTTGCTGTGAGCTCCATAACTGTGACAAGAAATCCAAGCAATTGTGCCAGGCAAACTTTCTTAAAGGCCGTTCTGCATCATGAAAAAGTATGGCTTGAGTGCTTTGTCTTTATTCGTGTCCTACAAATCAAAGTGAAAGACACTGTTACAGCTTCTAGGATACAAGATGACTTAAATCATAAACATTAATGCTAGCAAGGAGAATATGGAAACTGGAGAACAATTACATCATCACAACTGACTCTGATCTTAGGCATAGGTTAAAAAAGAGAATACACCAAATATTATACTGTGTTATAGGCCCTGACAATGTGATAAGGATTCAAGTAGTTTCAGATACTGAAACATTTTATTTGCCCTTATAACGAAGTGATTCAAAATAAAGAAGACAATAAAAGGGAGACAACTCCAATAAAAAAGGCAAAATTTAAAGTGATCAAAGTTTGTATCTGATTTTAGTAGACCTAACAATGCTTGGGAAAAACTTGCAGGTTGGTGCAACCTAAAACCTGGTTTTAGACTCCAGTATTGCTTTGCTTCTAACTGTTCCAAGATGACAAACCTTGGAATATTCTTTGCAGTCTGCAAGTTTCTGTTGACTGTTTTACATCTGGCCTTATTTACAGTGTTTAGTACCTTCAGGATCTTGTAATTATAGCCAACATCTGTTCACAGCTTCCGGTCATCTCAGATTGTGTTGTCTGGTCAAATCTGAAATTACCGAAATTTTTAATTCAATGTGAACCAGTTTTTTTTATGCCTAATATTTGGAGAAATTGGGCCCCATTCCCCCCTCAAAATAGTATATATTTTTCCCCCACATCCATAAAAAATTTCCCTTTTGCCGGAGTCTGTTAAGCACCGTCCGATAAAGAAGATGATAAATCTGAATTTTGGATATGTTTAATGGATACCCCACTGATGGACAATACAGTGACAAGAATAATTGATAAATTTGCAGACAGAAAAAGACATTTTACTGTAGACCACTGACTTTCTTTGAATTAAAAGATCGGTGAATACTTTGTTACGTTGTGTTTGACAGGCTGCAAGTATCTTCCAAATATTCCCCCTTTCCTTTGTTTGCGTCGCAATTTTCCCCCTCCAAAGGGCTGCGACCCCCTTCCCCGAAAAGAGAAAACAAGAGCTGTCAGAGGAGACAGCGTGCTCGACTATTCGAATCATTTGAAACAAATGCAATTTAAAGATTAAAACAATAACAACTATGGCCATACATTCATGTTCAATCAGCAAAAATATTAACAAGTGAATGGTAAGAGAGAAATTCATTTCAAATAACAGAAATAATTTCTGTGACCTTGACCTTGGACATACTGGCATGGGTAATATACCCAACACACTGCCTTGTCATGGTGAACATTTGTGCCAAGTTATTTTGAAAACCCTCCATTCAAAACAAAGTTATAGCCCGGACAAGAAAATTCTATTTTTAGTTACAGTGACCTTGACATTGGACCTACAGGCATGGGCATGGTAAGCAACACACCACATTTTCATGATGAACATTTGTGTCAAGTTATTTTGAAATCACTCTATTCCTAATGAAGTTACAGCCCTGACAAGAGAATTCTATTTTTAGTAACAGTGACCTTGACCTACAGGCATGGGCATGGTACGCAATACACCACCCTGTCATGGTTAACTTTTGTGTCAAGTTATTTTGAAATCCCTTCCATTTTTAATAAAGTTATAGCCCAGACAAGAAAATTCTATTTTTAGTAACAGTGACCATGACCTTGGACCTTCAGGCCTGGGTATGTGCAGACACACTGCCTTGTCATAGTGAACCTTTGTGTAAAGTTATTTTGAAATCCCTCCATTCATAACAAAGTAACAGCCCAGACAAGAGAATTCTATTTTTAGTAAAAGTGACCTTGACCTTTGACCTACAGGCATGGTATGTGACACACTGCCCTGTCATAGTTAACATTTGTGTAAAGTTATTTTGAAATCCCTCCATTCATAACAAAGTTACAGCCTGGACAAGAAAATTCTATTTTTAGTAACAGTGACCTTGACCTTGGATCTACAGAAATGGGTATAGCGTGGACATACCGCCTTGTCATAGTGAACCTTTGTGCCAAGTTATTTTGAAATCCCTCCATTCATAACGAAGTAACAGCTCGGACAAGAGAATTCTATTTTTAGTTACAGTGACCTTTACCTTGGACCTACAGGCCTGGGCATGTACGTGACACACCGTCTTGATATGGTGAACAATAATACTAAGTTATTAAAAAATCCAATAGAAAACAACAAAGTTACAGAGCGGACACGATTTTGCAAGAAAATTCTATTTTTAGTAACAGTGACCTTGACCTTGGACCTACAAGCATGAATATTGTACGCGACACACCGCCTTGTCAAGGTAAACATTTATGCCAAGTTATTTTGAAATCCCTCCATTCATAATGAAGTTAAGGCCCAAGTGTATATTTTGCTTTACACAAAATGTAAGTGAAAAAGGGGCATAATTTAAAAAATATTGGATGCAGGGTTATGGGTCTTGTTGGTTATGATGTAGATTTTGATAGTGAAAATATATTTCAAGTTTCAAGGCAATATCTTAAGTAGTATTAAAGTTATGGGCAAATTGCTTAACACAAAATATAACATAAAGGGGCATAACTTGAAACATATTGACAGCAGAGTTGTGGGTCTTGTTGGTAATGATGTAGAATTTGATGGTGAATATATATTCCAAGTTTGAAGTTGATATCTCAAGTAGTTTACAAGTTATGGACCAAGTGCATATTTTGCTTAACGCAAAATTTAAGTAAAAAAGGGGCATAACTTAAAAAGTATTTGTAGCAGAGTTATGGGTGTTGTTGGTAATGATGTAGAATTTGATGGTGAATATATATTTCAAGTTTCAAGTTGATATCGTAAGTAGTTTTCAAGTGATGGACCAAAGTGCATTTTTTGTTTAACGCATTTGTTTAACGGACGCCGACGGGAACGCCGACGCCGACACCGGGGCGAGTAGGATAGCTCCCCTATTCTTCGAATAGTCGAGCTAAAAATCACTGTGAACAGTTGCATTTAGACTGATTTTGTACGAAACCGTAACGTCTACCTCAGGTTCAATGGTACCTGGTCTTTTTGGAATAAGTGAACTCTGAAACCGACTGTTGTTTGCAAACTCATTTATGCTTAGTGTACAGTTACATGTAAGCACTGGTATTTGCTACTTTCAGAAAAGTGTTTCTGTATTAAACAACCATTTAGCTATGTCTTAAACTTTAATTTTAGGGCTAGTTAAAAAAATCAAAACACTTCAGAAGCAGATGACCAGTTTCTGTGCTTCATAATGAATTTTTATGAACGTGTTATAAACTGACAGCCTGTATATTTGGTCAAGCTTCGTGATTTTGTTTAAGTGAAATCTGTTTTCAACTGACTGAAATTTCATGTTTTCATCATATTTTAGATGAGCAATTTTCCTACCAATTAAAACTCCAGGAATGTTGGTGTGAGTTTTGACAACTGACTTTTTCTACAATTTTGCCATACCTTACTACTGTCAAGAGATTCTAGCCACCATCTGTTGAATATGTTATGTACATTCTAGATTCATCTTGTCTGCTTAGAGATCTGAAAATGATAAAGGTTTAAGTTTTGAATGTTAACGTACAAGTTTTTTAACTGTCATAAATGCAATTTGAAAAGAACATTTTCTAGACTTAAAGAAATTACTTTGTAGCACTACAGTTCCTTGTACTAACATCTCAGTGAAAGCTTAATTTCATCAAGACATCATTTTTAATGTTAATCAGTAGCACAACAAGGTTCAGTTGGCAAGGAGCACAGTTATGGGCCAAAATCTATTAATTTAATTTTGAAAAATTGTGTGGCTATTATCTGAAAACAGCTGAGTACTAACTATCTTACCTTCAACAACTCAGTTTAAAGCTGTGATTCACAAACAGGTCTGTAACTGGTGCTCTCTTCCACCATGGTATTGTACAAGAGTGCCAAAACTGCAACAAAATACACTCGTCAGGGAGTGGACAGAGCCGATTTGGTTAGGTTTAGGCAATTTGGTTAGGTTTAGGCAATTAAAGGCCCATAACTCCAGAATGATGTTGGGGTGGGATTGAAAACTGGATAGGAGTGGTGCAATCTGGCTGGTTCCCAAACATAGTCAAGATCTAATGCCAACAAGAGCTATCACTGAAGGTGATTAATACCCCCGCAATATGGCTTTGTCAGAGTATACAGAAATAATGTTCGCATCTTTTTAAAATGCGACACAAATTGTGCATGTATGTCATCTATATATAAAAATCTAAGTATTCGGTAAACAGGAAGAAGGTGAGCAAGGAGCATTAAATCGCTTTACACCATATGGGAATATATGATAAAGCAATAAGCAAAATATCAGGCGGCTGCATGTTTCAGTTGCTAAGAAAACTACAACGGAAATTGTGCATGAATGTCAAGTATGTGCACAAATCTAAGTATTCGGTAAACAGGAAGTAGATGAGCAAGGAGCATAAAATCGCTTTACACCATATGGGACTATAGGATAAAGCATTATGCAAAATATCAGGCTGCTGCATGTTATTGTTGCTTAGAAAACTGCGACGGAAATTGTGCATGTATGTCAACTATGTGCACAAATCTAAGAATTCGGTAAACAGGAAGTAGATGAGCAAGGAGCATAAAATCGCTTTACACCATATGGGACCAATAAGCAAAATATCAGGCTGCTGCATGTTTCAGTTGCTTAGAAAACTACAACGGAAATTGTGCATGTATGTCAACTATGTGCACAAATCTAAGTATTCGGTAAACAGAAAGTAGATGAGCAAGGAGCATAAAATCGCTTTACACCATATGGGAATCGCTTTACACCATATGGGACTATAGGATAAAGCATTATGCAAAATATCAGGCTGCTGCATATTATAGTTGCTTAGAAAACTGAGACGGAAATTGTGCATGTATGTCAACTATGTGCACAAATCTAAGTATTCGGTAAACAGGAAGTAGATGAGCAAGGAGCATAAAATCGCTTTACACCATTAGGAACTATAGGATAAAGCATTATGCAAAATATCAGGCTGTTGCATGTTATAGTTGCTTAGAAAACTGCGACGGAAATTGTGCATGTATGTCAACTATGTGTAAAAATCTAAGTATTCATCGAACAGGAAGTAGGTGAGCATAGAGCATAAAATCGCTTTACACCATATGGGACTATAGGATAAAGCATTATGCATAATATCAGGCTGCTGAATGTTATAGTTGCTTAGAAAACTGTGACGGAAAATTAACATGCCCTTTGGTTGATGTAATGCACCTTTATAGTAACAAAACCTAAAATATTCGGCAAACAGGAAGTAGATGAGCAAGGAGCATGAAATTGCTTTACACCATATGGGACTATAGGATAAAGCAATATGCATAATATCAGGCTGCTGCATGTTATAGTTGCTTAGAAAACTGCGACGGAAAATTAACATGCCTTTTGGTTGATGTAATGCACCTTCATAGTAACAAAATCTAAAAATATGCAGCAAACAGGAAGTAGATGAGCAAGGAGCATGAAATTGCTTTACACCACATGGGACTATAGGATAAAGCAATATGCAAAATATCAGGCTGCTACATGTTATAGTTGCTGAGAAAACTGCGACGGAAATTTTGTAACGGACGGACGCACGGACGGACGGACAAGGGTAAAACAGTATACCCCCCTCTTCTTCGAAGCGGGGGTATAATAAATGTTATTGTCCATAGTGAGAATCGAACCCGTACCTAACGCTGACAGCACCTACAAATGTAACTCTGTGCACACTACCGACTGAGCTAGCTCGGACATCCTTTACAAAAGGTTGTGAGGCTAACTCTGATAAACGTGGTCATCATGACACTGGTAACCGATTACTTACTGATAATGGTACCGACTACTAGTATACGAATCATGGGGAATTAAACTTATACAATGCACAGCTCTGGCAATATATTAGTTTTCTACATTTAGGTTTCATGAATTGTATACAATGTTGATACATGTGCTACGTTTTTATCTAATTCCTCAATGCATTTTCGTAAATCTTGTTTAAGATCTTACTCATATTTCTGTCTACCGATTACTTACTGATAAAAGTATCGACTACATATAAACATTTCATTTAAATTGTAGCAATCCGATTATGTTTTAGTGATAATGGTTTTCCATAATACAAGTAGATGTAAAATATTTGCGGTTATTTTCATAACTCAAGAGCCAGAAGAGCAATCTGTCTGGTTATTAAATTTAACAACATATATATTAAGCACTCTGAGCAAGTTTGGATACGATTAGTTAAAAAGATTTTTAAAGAGAGCAAAGTGCTAATTTGTTCAATTATATGCCATAAAGGACCGTAACTCTTCTCCCAGAAGAAATTTGGCTAATAATCAAACTTCAGCAGGATACATTTATTACTTGACCCCTATTATGCTGACCATGTCTGCTGAAGATTGGATAAGCTTTACTTAAGATAGCGAGCAGAAAACTTGTATGAACATGACCATTGCAGGATTTCCAATAATATGTCTGGTTTCAAATGGGATATATTATATTAACAACATGTGAGCACTTCTTATAAAATATCTAAAAGTATCAAGGTTAACCAACCTGGATAAGAGAAATTGTGTATCCTGTGCTGATCAAAGTGACAGGCTTTACAAACTTCTTTAATTATCCAGAATAAGATTTAAAAAAAAATATTTTTTGAATTCCTGTCTGCAGCATTGATCACTGCATTAAAACCTCTTACCAGTTCAGCTTTTCTTCTTTATTTCATATCAATATCAGCATAGCCAGTGGTACCTTCTGTCAGTCTTCAAAAGCACCACCTTCGTACCATAGTCATCCAATTTCGAGCCTGAAATATTGAAGAATTCTATCAACTCTCTTGTTGAAGCATAAAGTAAAACAGATTAAACACCTTAGAAAATTGCTATTGTCAGCTTTTACCAAGTACAGCTTTCATGTGCCTTGAACATGTCCTTCTAGCGTTCTTAATTAGCCCGAAGAAGATTATTCCCGTTGTGTTATACTTATGCTAGATTTCTTCTCTATAGAATCTCTGCTGGTATACAAAACTGCTTGCTGGTAAAAATAACAACTTTTTCGCCATTTACTACATGAATACACATTTTTTCACAAGAGCAATCAGTGTAGATCCAGATCAGTGGTCATATCTGTGGATCTACACTGTTTGCTCATTGGTCAGAAATTACCTAATCTGATCCAGATCAGTAAGCATTGCGAGCAGGCTGTTCTGGATCTACACTGGTCATCCATGGGATCTGATAAAAGCCATATACCATAAAGTAAACGGTCAATTTACTAATAATTATAATAAATATTCTAAGTGTCTTGCTTTTATGCAATAAATCAAACATCTAAATTATTTAACCATTTCCTCCATAGAATCACCTTTATTGTGTGGGCGAACAGTGTAAATCCAGATCATCTGTGCCATCTGATCAGAATCTACACTGTTTGATTTTTGATTCGTTTAACATGTTCTGAAGAAAATGCGACCAGTGCTGATTCTGATCAGACGGAACGAATGTGCCGGCTGATCTGGATCTACACCAGTCTCACATGTGTAAAAATGCAAATATATGGAGTAAAGGGTTAACTACATACTGAATAATACAGTTTCCATCATATCCATAATCTTTCTGTACAGAACATACACCTGGTGGCTCAAAACTGGTCAACAACCATAGAACTGATGCTGCAACATTCAAACACACCTGAAATATACAAATATAATTATAATTCATTGAAATTAAATAGAAAGTATATGCTGTCAATCCCATGGGAAACAAGTGTATTTTGTATGGTCTGATCTGGATCTACACCGTTTGCATGTCACACAATCTCATATACAGTAAAACCCCTCATTACGGACACTCAATATTACGGGCACCCCGGTATTACGGGCAAGTTTTTAAAGAACAGATATTCTCTTTTCTTCTTGATTTAACCCCACAATTAAGAACAACTCGCTATTAAGGACACTTTCCCTCAGTCCCTTAGGTGTCCGTAATAGAGAGGTTTCACTGTATATGTAATGCTAAAACACAATCAAAGAAAGATAACTCCAAAATGTTTCAGCTTTGAGTTAAAACCCCTAATGTTACAAAAGACCGTCAAAGACGGGAAATGCTCCCTGAATGGGTACTTTGTCACAAAACGGTAAGGCATAACTATTGAGGTGAATTTTGAGAATGGTGTTGTACTATAAAATCAGAGATAATCAAACCTGCACCTATAAAAATTGAAGGGAATGACCTCGACCTGTAAGGTAGCGACCTAAATATTGCGTGTGAAAGCTCGTCTTATTATGGTGATCATTTCTGTGAAATAATTTTAAAATCCGACTTAAAATAACAAAGATGTGGGCCGGACACGATTTTGCTACAAGGTCATGCTGTGACCTTTACCTACAAGGTAGCGACCCAAATGTTGCGGGCGACACATCCTCTCATTTTGGTGATCATTTCTGTGAAAAAGTTTGAAAATCTGACTACAAATAACAAAGTTATGGGCCGGACACGATTTGCTACAAGGTCATGCTGTGACCTTGACCTTCAAAGTAGCGACCCAAATGTTGCAGGCAACATGTCTTTATGCTGATCATTTCTCTGCGAAATAATTTTAAAATCAAACTTCAAATAACAAAGTTATGGGTCGGATATGATTTTGCTACAAGGTCATGCTGTGACCTTGACTTTCAAGTTAGAGACCTAGATGTTACGCGTGACACGTCGTCTAATTTATGCGCGCGACACATCTCATTATGTTGATCATTTCTAAGAAATAATTTTAAAGTCCGACTAAAAATAACAAAGATTTTGCTACAAGGTCATGCTGTGACATTGACCTTCAAGGTAGCGACCCAAATGTATTATGTAGCGTGCAACACGTCCACTCATTATGGAGATCATTTCTGTGAAATAATTTTCAAAACAGACTGCAAATAAAGTTTTGGGCCGGACACAATTTTGCTACACGGTCATGCTGTGACCTTGACCTTCAAGGTAGCGACACAATTTTGCTTGCAACACGTAGTCTCATTATGGTGATCATTTCTGTGAAATAATTTTAAAATCCGTCTTGAAATAAAAAGTTATGGTCCGGACACAAATGCGGGACGTACGGGCGGACTGAAGGACGGACAACCCGGCGACTATATGCTCCCCTGAATTTCTTCAGGGAGCGTAATAAATCAAACATCTAATTTATTTAACTACATACCGAATAATACAGTTTCCATCATATCCATAATCCTTCGGTACAGAACATACACCTGGTGGCTCAAAATTGGTCAACAACCATAGAACTGATGCTTCAACATTCAAACATACCTGAAAAATACAATTATAATTAAAATTCACTAAAATTAATTAGAAAGTATACGCTGTCAATCATATTAACAACAAGACTGTCTGATCCGGTCCTACTAAACAATGCAAAGTCATACAAAGTGTGACAAAGTCAGTACAAAGTCATGCTATGCATAAATCCATAAAAGTATGTAATAATTAAATATATACAACATGTATCTGTTTTAAATGTTATTTATGGAAATTTGGCGTCACATTCACATACAAAGTCAGTTGTAAACTGACAAAGACCATAAAAAAGTCAAGCTGTGTTCTATATTACCCATGTAAAGTTGTTTAAAGTTATTTTATTTAGTATTGGGGTAATATTACTACATAGAATATATATCATTTAATTAACAAGAGCTATCACTGAAGGTGATTAATACCCCCGCAATACAGCTTTGTCAGAGTATACAGTAATAATGTTCGCATCTTTTTAAAATGCGACACAAATTGTGCATGTATGTCATCTATATATAAAAATCTATGTATTCGGTGAACAGGAAGTTAGGTGAGCAAGGAGCATTAAATCGCTTTACACCATATGGGAATATATGATAAAGCATTAAGCAAAATATCAGGCTGCTGCATGTTTCAGTTGCTAAGAAAACTACAACAGAAATTGTGCATGTCAACTATGTGCACAAATCTAAGTATTCGGTAAACAGGAAGTAGATGAGCAAGGAGCATAAAATCGCTTTACACCATATGGAACTATAGGATAAAGCATTATGCAAAATATCAGGCTGCTGCATGTTATAGTTGCTTAGAAAACTGCGACGGAAATTGTGCATGTATGTCAACTATGTGCACAAATGTAAGTATTCGGTAAACAGGAAGTAGATGAGCAAGGAGCATAAAATCGCTTTACACCATATGGGACTATAGGATAAAGCATTATGCAAAATATCAGGCTGCTGCATGTTATAGTTACTTAGAAAACTGCGACGGAAATTGTGCATGTATGTCAACTATGTGCACAAATCTAAGTATTCGGTAAACAGGAAGTAGATGAGCAAGGAGCATAAAATCGTTTTACACCATATGGGACTATAGGATAAAGCATTATGCAAAATATCAGGCTGCTGCATGTTATAGTTACTTAGAAAACTGCGACGGAAATTGTGCATGTATGTCAACTATGTGCACAAATCTAAGTATTCGGTAAACAGGAAGTAGGTGAGCAAGGAGCATAAAATCGCTTTACACCATATGGGACTATAGGATAAAGCATTATGCATAATATCAGGCTGCTGAATGTTATAGTCGCTTAGAAAACTGTGACGGAAAATTTACATGCCTTTTGGTTGATGTAATGCACCTTTATAGTAACAAAACCTAAAATATTCGGCAAACAGGAAGTAGATGAGCAAGGAGCATGAAATTGCTTTACACCATATGGGACTATAGGATAAAGCAATATGCATAATATCAGGCTGCTGCATGTTATAGTTGCTTAGAAAAATGCGACGGAAAATTAACATGCCTTTTGGTCGATGTAATGCACCTTAAATATGCGGCAAACAGGAAGTAGATGAGCAAGGAGCATGAAATTGCTTTACACCATATGGGACTATATGAAAAAGCAATATGCAAAATATCAGGCTGCTGCATGTTATAGTTGGTGAGAAAACTGCGATGGAAATTTTGTTACGGACGGACGGATGCACGGACGGACAAGGGTAAAACAGTATACCCCCCTCTTCTTCGAAGCGGGGGTATAAAAATGCTATGTTTAATTAAGAGTTAACATTAATAAGAAAGCAGTAATAGTTTACCAAAGACAGTACAAAGTCAAGCTATGATCTACATTTTCCATACAAATTCAGACAAAGTCATGTACACTATTATAAAAAGGCTTCTTTATAATTTTGTTAACTGTTAACTTAGAATTTATATGACATTAAAAGTAGCAGAAAGCATGACCCCAAATTTAATACTAATTTCAGTTTTGTAACTATGAAGATATTCATAATCATCAGAGTTGTGTTACAAATTACAAATAAATACAATATTTACAATTGAAAACTAAACATGGAATCTTTTGAAAAGAAAAGTCAACAGACACAACAGGGCTTCTTTTCCTTCTTTAGTAGGGGCCATTTATGGGCGCCTTCCCCTCAGAAAATTTCTTTAAAATCATGCAGTTTTTCCCAAAAAGTACATCAGGTTTTTTCATTCCCCCAGAGAAAAAAACACGCTATTTTCCCCAAAATTATAAGGCGTGGGCCCCTTCGCCTGGTAGTGAAAAAAAGCCCTGCACAATGACGGACCACATCAACAAAGCATTTGTCATTCCTAGTTTCAGATTTGCATACAAAGTCAATATCAAATCTGCAAAGAGCTTAATAAGTATTTTTTTCTTTTTGTGTTGATTTTACAATTCGAAAGAAATGAACGCATTTGTTAATAAAATTTAATTCAGTTTGTCTTTGAAATAATTTCACGTTGGCCGGCATCTTGTTCCAGTTCAAAGCGTACATAATCACATCATGATCATTTTATGTATACCAAACTGTCGGATACAGTACTGTGAACGTTCAATGTTACAAAATTTGCGTCTATCGTGCGTCCGTCTATCGTGTATCGTGCGTCCGTCTAACGTGCATAGTGCATCCGTATATCATGTATCAAGCTTTTTTAATTTTATCACGAAACGTGAATAAATTACTTGCTTATGCAAATTTATGTGATTTATATTCAACCATTCATCTTATATTTTGATTTTGATAGCATTTTCAAATTTTTAGAAGTCTCATACCCAAATAATATAAATCGGCTGTATCGTGTATCGCGCGTCTATCGTGTATAGTGCGTCCGTCTATCGCGTATTGTGCGTCCGCCTATCGTGTATTGTGCGTCCGTCCATCGTGTATCGTGGGTTTAGTTTGTAACCTTAAACGTTCACAGTACTGTAGCTAATGACAGGAGAGATTAAATGGCTCCGGGTGTGATATGGTATCTATGAAAACTTGCATTTTATGTGTTTTAAAATAAAAATGCAAAATCTCAATTTTGAGTGTTCCACAATGTTTGTGACCTTATAAAATGCTAGTTGTTGGAGGTACATTTTTTGTTGCTGACGAAAAACGTGCAAATATTCAAATATTTTTGCAATCGGGTTTCAGACATAAAGACTATAATATCATGGGCCCGTTTTGCACCAAACGCAGAAAAAGTATGGTATTATTTAACAGTTGAATTTGTCAAACAAAATGAAATATAACAGGGGTTAGGCTAGCTTTCACACCTTGTCAATGGTAATATACATACAGTGAGGGTAATGTAAGAATGTTTTATTATATTTTTTAGTTATTTGTAACTGGTTATGATAATGGAAGTGTCTCCGGGTCCGGACCTCTAGACTTTTGGTCTAGAGGTCCGGATCCGGAGACAACCGATATAGAGTTGTCTCGGGGTCCGGGAAAATTATTGTTATAGATATTATGCAGTTTATGTGATATTTTCTCAAAAATGGTATCATTTATCATCTTATTGAATCATAAAAATATAATTTGGTCATTAAAATTTTTAATTTAAGAATTTTATTTCAGTTTTTAAGACCAAATTATACGACCTGTATAGCTCGTGGGAAGTATAACCAACGACACGTTCCAACTGTGGTCTAAAGTACTTAAATTGATCAGTGAAGCGGTGATTGCATTATGCGTACATGATCTTTCGTTGCTTTGTTGTATTGTTGATGATAATGATTAAAAATAATATATAATTTTTAAATAAATTGATACACAATGAAAATTTGTTCGTGTTTTTTATTATGATCAAACACTTATTGTTATTGGATTATTATACTATTTAAACAGACCTGTGAAAAACTATAGTTAGCTATGTATTTATTGATATTTTCGAAGTGATTATCAAAGATGTCCAGGTGTCTTGATTGGCCCTAATTGGCCTGCTCAAAATATACCGCACATTTGAGTACTTTCACCTTAATGTGAAGACAATAAGGACCGAAAGCCTTGAAGAGCAGGCGTTAAATTTAGAGTTTAGCGCCAGTTGTCTTGTATCAATGTCAGGGGGAAACATGGCACACAAGTTTCATATCCGTGAAAAAATCTGTGATTTCGTTTCGTTAAAAAGTAAAATTAACTTGCATCAAAAACAGGAAAACGTGCAACTTTTCAAAGAGATTCAAGAACTTTAAATGCTCAAAAAGCCACGCTCCAATAAAACCTTTAACGATAGGATTAAATACTATGAAATCACGTTTAGTTGTATTCATGGTGTCAAGAAGTTTTAAGCCAGGGGAGATTGCAAGAAGACGACCAGGTAAGTGTCCATCATCAGGGGCGGATCCAGGATTTCAGCAAGGGGGGTTTGATGCAGCGAGTCGTATTTTTAATAGCGTCAATTTGCAGCCGAGCTAAAACTCCAGTCCTTCGGACACTTCCAGGGTTGTCAATAAATAATGGTTGTAAAGGCACCAATGAATTTTAAGAGTCCTAATTAATCTAGGGGGTCCGCGGGCCTGCTCCCCCGGAAAATTTTGAAAATTTATATGCCAAGTCCTGCATTCCGAGGTATTAGCAGGTTTTGAACTCAGATCCAACTACTCTGCATCATTATCCGAGTCTAGGTATGTGACTTACAGTGTTTCAACCCAAGAAGTTGTTAATTAGAGAAAAAAATGCTCGAAATGGCTAAGTTCAGGGCTCCAGGTTACTGGTCTATACTTTCGCCAGTTGGAAAATGCTGAAGAAATTTTGCACTAACAACTGTTTGTGGTGGGATGGGGTTTTGAGAGAAAATTAGCTCTGAGATTCTTTTGGTTTCCTACTGGTCAAAAATATCATTATCTTTTGAATCATTTTGCATAAAACCAATTTATGAACGCTAATGTGCCGAGTCCATAGTCAACTTTTAAAAGAGATGGCTTTACTGTATAAGTAACTTTTAAAAGAGATGGTTTTACTGTATAACAAAAACATCCTATTTCTTTTGCTGTCCGAAATTATACGTTGATGTGGAAAATGTTTATTGAAGTAAAGAAATTATAGGGTTACTTGAGTTTTTTTTATGTATTTTAAACATCTTAACTACCATAGAATATTAAGAACCTTTCTCTCTAGATATCAGAACTCGGCGAATAATGCGCTATGTCTATGCATTACAGAAAAACTTTTAAAACAAGGTTATCGGTATCACAAATTAAGGAAAACCTTTTGCAAGTTTTATCACCGATATCCAGATCTAATTCATAAATACAGCTGCAGTTTAAAATCACTATTGCAACAAGGAATTTCACAGCCAGTTTTTTATGGAGATTTAATTTATAAACTTAAGAAGATAAAAGGCGATGTTAATTTCTCCCGGTTCTTCGTAAAAACCATCTGTAAATTTAAAAAGAAAGGTTACCAACATGATATTTTACAGCGCTCTGCAGGCCTGGTGATTAACCCATCTACAGTTGATCATTATGCTTACCTCTTTGGTTGCACGACGGTGGCAGGGGTGTAAGAGTTTATGAAGGTTTATGGGGAAATCTTTTCTTAAAAGAACCTAGAAGCTCGATTTGTTTCTTTTATCCCTGTCATCGTGTTCTTGCTGATTTTACTCCAGGTGCTCTGGTCTCGGAAAGATCATTGAGTACCTGCCCTTTGGCTTTACACAGGTAAGAATTGAGAGTAAGTAATATGCGTGAAGTCCAAGTTTTGACACTCAAGACCATCACAGAGGCCGCATTTTTGTCGTCCAATGAAACAATTTTGCACCAAACTTGTTGTCCATTTCTTTCTGGAAACCATTAATATTGATTCGTATCCACAAACTTCGAACCTCGAACCACCCGGGACAAAAAAAATCGGGGAAATTAGGGGGGTTCGTCCGAACCCCCCGAATCGCCCCTGGATCCGCCACTGATAATTATTTTTTATAAAACATGCCAACAAAAGTCGTGTGTAGTATTTAGCAGTTCCATAAATAAATCTATAAATTTAAATGGACACGGTCTTTTATATATAGTAAAAGAAGTTATTCCGAATATTTTCGGCTGAATTAAAAACGCTTGAAATCAGCATGTTCCGTGGTTTATACACAGCTAACATCTTCCCAGCCATCGTCATGAATCCACACACTACAATAAGTTAATATGTTATTTGCTTACAAGTTTAATTATTCAATTTCAGGTTCAAAGCCGCATTATGTTTATGTGTCGCGCTGTAAACATTTTCACGAGTATATATCTTCTTTTTACAGAACAAGCTAGCGGCTTACTATTCGATTTTATTTACAATTATTTATTTGAAGCTAAACATGTCTATTTATTATAACAATACAATAACAAAAGAGGAATAGTAAAAGTTAAGATGTTTAATAAAGATAAAATGCAACAAACATTCATTTATTAAAGTTCTGTAGATCGCATTTGGACAGTGCGCCGTTGGTTACACTTTCCACGAGCAAAAAGCGACGAATTATTGGTCTTTAAAAACCAGGAATGTTGAACTTAGTTCTAGATTCCTGTTAAAACTGAAATAAAATTCTTATATGTAACATTTTAATGACTTAATTACATTTTTATGATTCAATATGATGATAAATAATAACATTATTTAGAAAATATCACAAAAACTGCATAATATCTATAACAATAATTTTCCCGGACCCGGAGACAACTCTATATGGATTGTCTCCGGGTCCGGACCTCTAGACCAAAAGTCTTGAAGTCCGGACCCGGAGACACTTCCATGCATAAAAAATGCCTTGGAAATTATGGTAAGAATTGTTATTTTACAATGACATCTATATTCAACCAATTTAATAATAAACAGCATGCAGAAATTCTCCCTCATTTTATGGAGACGTCTTAGTTATGCTGGTGCATTTGATCATGTCAACAAATTTGTGTACACCATTTCGGATGGTTCGGATAGCCCAAAAATGGCAAAATCCTTAAACAAGAATCATCGATCCAGGCGACTTGACCAGGAACTAAATAATATCGACATTTCAAATAACAATTCTGCACACTAGATATGCGAGTCTGCAATCTATCTTACCACATTTAAGCTGTAAAAGCCGTAAAATACTTTACTTCTGCTCTTCTTCGCGCTTTTAAAAACATTGAAGAGTTTTATAAGGGACGTAATTCAGGGACGAGTTTAAACCACGACCCGGCCGTAACATAATGTACGGCCCTAAAAAAGAAAACACTTAACTTTTCTGTACTTTAAGATATCTTCAAAATTCTTGTTGCATCTTAAAGGGAACCCTCCTGGCTATATTAGAAGCATTATGTATTTAAAATATTCAATGAGAAGTTAATAACATTTGGTCTCAAAGATGTCTTTTAGATTAAAATTATGTCGGACACGGAAAACACGGCCCTACACCAATTTCTTTATTTTGTAATATATCTTCAAAATTCTTTTTGCATCTTAAAGAGAATCCTCCTAGTTATATGGAAATGCTTATAATTAGAAAAGTATTCAAGTCCGTCTCAAAATACGGCCGTTTTCTAGTCAAAATTACGTCAAGTCCGATCCAACCCATTAACTTTTTATTTCTCAAGATATCTTCAAAATTCTTTTTTTATCTTAAAAGAAACTCTCGTGGCTATATAAGTAGCATTATATTAAAAATATTTCAATTACAATTTAATAAAATTTTGTCTAAAATATGTGCCGTATTTTGATCAAAATGAACTCGGCAATGGAAAACACGTCCCTACGACATAATTTCTTTATTTCGCAATATTATCTACAAGTAATGTTAAAATACTTTTTTATTTAAAATTCTTTTAGTTATAAGGTTATAAAAGTCCAATTCGAGTTTGACCGTTCTCCTATCAAATTTTAGTCGAAAAAAAAACATAAACACCGCAAAATCCCCTTTTCTTTATTTTTTACAATATCTGCAAAAGTCTTTTTCGATCTTAGAACAAAATCAACAATCTTTATTGAACTATTTTAAGGTTATTTCAATAAGAAATATTACACAGAAATAATAGATATTACACAAAACAAAAAGTCTGTTCGGGTGGTATTATCACATTCAATAATTATTAATCCCATCACTGGTATAACTGGATTATCACACCTTTGGATATGATAAGCTGATTAGACTATCCAATTATTTTAATTTGATGTTCAATGAACTTGACGTTTATAGCCGACATGTACAATGTCTTTTGAAGTCCACACTTGTTGACGATTAACGCAAATTATCGTTTAATCATGCAACTGTTTTAAGTAATAATATGTGCTTATAAAATAACCTGGTCGTATATCCGGAGAATCTGTATGAATAACCTCGTGGAAAAACTAACATAAATCGTTTAAAGAGGCATAAAACCATTTGAAATCTGTAAAGCAGCCACCTGCCACCGGTTTTCGATTTACAGGCAACAAAGAAATAATTTCTAAAAACAACCAAAGAACAAAATTAAGTCGAAATGACAAGTTTGTAAAAAAAAAACAACATCATCGTTCGCTGGGAAAAAGTGTTCTAGCCGGAACAATTTACATGATTAAAATATTTAACCGTGTTTTCCGTAAAGCTTCATCATCCTTACACGGCACTACGTTCCGCGATTTTTTAAAAGATCTCCTTTTGTCTCGTATATAGAGAAAAATGTTGGTTATACTCACTTTTTTGTCTGCTTTCGCTCATTTTGTTATGTTCTATGTTTGGTTGTGGAGCGAATGTTTACCGGGTGTGAAAGGTGAAGTTGTTATAGCATTACTAACGCAGTAAAATTAATTCACTACAGGTCCTGAAATATACCGATCTTTCCAAAATGTCGGCGAAATTCGTTCCCGTTCAGTTATTTAGAGGCCGCATTAAAAAGCAGTATAATTAATATTAACCACATCTGAGAGAGTGAAGTGTTCCACCCGGAACCGTAAATACGCTGCTTTAATATTATATTTCACATGAAAAACAGAGTCGTAGATCTAATTATATGTTGATCTCCTTCCACCATGAACCGTGAATACGCTGCTTTAACATTATATTTCACATGGAAAACAGAGTCGTAGATCTAATTATGTGTTGACCTCCTTCCACACTGAACCGTGAATACGCTGCTTTAACATTATATTTCACATGGAAAAACAGAGTCGTAGATCTAATTATGTGTTGACCTCCTTCCACACTGAACCGTGAATACGCTACTTTAACATTATATTTCACATGGAAAACAGAGTCGTAGATCTAATTATGTGTTGACCTCCTTCCACACTGAACCGTGAATACGCTGCTTTAACATTATATTTCACATGGAAAAACAGAGTCGTAGATCTAATTATGTGTTGACCTCCTTCCACCCTGAACCGCGAATAGGCTGCTTTAACATTATATTTCACATGGAAAACAGAGTCGTAGATCTAATTATGTGTTGACCTCCTTTCACCCTGAACCGTGTATACGCTGCTTTAACATTTTATTTCACATGGAAAAACAGAGTCGTAGATCTAATTATGTGTTGACCTCCTTCCACCCTGAACCGTGAACACGCTGCTTTAACGTTATATTTCACATGGAAACAAGAGTCGTAGATCTAATTATGTGTTGACCTCCTTCCATCCTGATCCGTGAATGCGCTGCTTTAACATAATATATTTTACATGGAAAACAGAGTCGTAGATCTAATTATGTGTTGACCTCCTTTCCGTCAAAAAGACATGATGGAGATTATCATCCCTTGCCCTTCTACTGTGGAGGCACCTATTTTCGTGGACATACGTTTTCGTTGTTTTCCGTTAGACCTTATTTTCGTGAGTTCTTTAAATTCGCGGATTCTAATTATCTAAACTACGTTTGATGTTCAAATCTTTATTTCGCGTTGGTTTTTAATTCGTGGATCGATTTGGAAATTCACGCAAATTTGCTCCCCGTCAACATGAATGGTTTTACAGTATTTGCTGAAATAGTTATGATAGAAAACTTGTGCTGGACTGGAGCTAAAAAGAATATCGTTGATATTGTTAAAGTCTTTTTCCCGTTATTAACTTACTCTAGGTGTAATGTTTGGTGTCGGGAACATGTGAATTCTGAACAATTTCTATCTATGTGCAAGCCACAAGAAGATGCCAAATTAAGAAGAAATTTATCCACCATCAAATGCCGCGCTGTCTCGATTTCTTTTCTTTTCCTCACTTTTTATGACATGTTAAATGGATGCCGAAAATCTATAAAGAATGTTTAGAAAAAAACATAGTGTAGAAATTGTCTATTTTTTTTTAATTTCAAGTACCATACATTCCAAAAGCCCCAGAATTACTTAACAACTTTAACTAATATAATATAAACTACGTATTTTCCGAAAAAAAGTGAAATATGCATAACAGGAATTGCCACATTTAAAAAACAGCTTCCCCACACAGTCAAGAAGAAGAGGGAGAGATAGCATGGTTAATAAAATGATCAGTTTCAAAAAAGATACCACAAACAATTAACAAAAATGAGAACCCGAGGGGTTACCGCCTTGGAACGGTCAGTGGCAAATCAAATTGCCACTGGGGGTTTAAACCAGGTTCTAGGGTGCACCAACCTCACACTTGCCCCAATCATAACAATTTCACTGACAAACACTGAGTGATTCCTAGAAAACAATGACCGAAACAGCTGATGATATGAAACAAATGATATTAAATTTCATCACAACAAAAACATACCTCAGTCATAGTTGCATGGACGTCATGCTACTGATGATTCTATGCAACATCCGCAGTCACGTGAGCGTTTTACTCTTGCTTATTGGTAAGTTTGTGACGGCGGCGTCACGGGTTGTTCAGTGTGCTCAATGATTGGTTGATTTTTATGACGTCAACCGTATTTTCCGGTTCCGATCCTCAAGCTCAGTGTTTTGGCACAACTGACCATTGGAAAATCACTAAATCCTATCAGCGTTATTGTCACAAAATAATGCAATAATATTAACAATAAACTATGCCTATCGATGGCTTTCACATTACCACCGTTAGGGTTAGTGTATTCACATTATTTTTTCTTGTTTTGGAGTCAATTTTTTTATATATGTTGAAAAAAATGTAAATTAACAATTTTAATGTGTTCCTTAATATTTGAAACAGGTTTTTTTATATGTCTGCAGATCTAAACAAAATCCTAAAATGTATACAAAAGCTATAGGAGCTTGAATTTTTTAAATTTATTTATGGTATTTGTGTCTACATTCATTTTCACCATTTGGCCAAATGCAAATCTGAGAAATGTCTGGGATTTTACGGTAAATTTAACACCGAGCAACCAATATCGGGCAGTGACCGATATGCGAAACAATTATCACCCTTCCTCAGAAATGTACGAGTTTTAGCATTAGACAACATAAAACCTATTATATAAATACAGTCAACCCTGTCTTCAAAGACCACACAGGTTAAACCCCAAAACTGGTCTTTTAATTAACGCAGGTGGTTTTTGTTCACAGGTTAATAAGTTGTTCTTTAAATCTGCCAGTTGAACAAAGATTTGTTCTTAATCCACAGGTGGTCTTTGTTTAAAGGTATTCTTTAACAAGGGCTCGACTGTAAATGGTTAAACGAGGAAATACGTACTTATTATATTCCATTTATCTGCAATACATGTCTTATTTTCTCCCGCCGCATAGCGGTAGTTGGATATAAGAATGGTCATCGTGCGTGCGTCCGTCCGTCCTTGTGTGTGTGTGTGTGTGTGTGTGCGTCCGGATTTGTGTCCACTCCATATATTTTAAACCCCTGTAAGTAATTTCAAGAAACGTCGGAAAATGTTCACCCCATCAATATGATATGCAGAACGTATGTTCAAAAAATCTACTTATCTTTCATGATAACTGTAGTCTCTGCCGGGACAATTTTGCGACATTTTATTTTCTCAAATATCACCTTTATCTTTCTAATATTACTATGCTAACATTCGTATGAACAAGATTTGTTTCCAATCTGCTCTTCATTTGCTTAAGTATACCCATTAGATAATACAGAAAGATGAACACTTTATTTTCAGATGAAGACCCCCTGAGGAATATTCTAGACGAAACATCCTCTGTTGCCTATAAGCAGGAAGTTCACAGGATCTGATACTGCTTGGTGTGACAACGGTAAGAAATACATATTGACGTTCACAAAAACGCTTCCTGACTGTTTTGCGTTGTTGTTTTTTTAATGTTTGTTTTAAACAAAGAATGTTGAATGAAATTCAAATAACAGTGACAAATGTTAAAATATTACAATGTTTTTTTCCTAGTCAAAATACATTCGATATTAAATTCATAAATATGGCGGTTTAAAATGCAAGTGAGGCGTTTTCATTGACGTTGGTACAAGTATAATACAGTGAAACTCCGCTGTTACGGCCAGCATTGGACTGGGCAAAAGTGGTTTTCATAGTGGGGTGGTCTTTAGTTCAGGGTGAAATATAGAGTACGTGTTGAGAACAACGCCAACGCAATTATATGTGCAACGTTTGAGCGCTATATGTGACGTAACGTCACTTCCGTTGTTGTTGTTTTGTAGATGCGATTAGACTTACGTATAATTAAAAGGATCGAACCTGGAGTAGTACTTATTATTCTCTCTTACATTTACAGTACTATTCTGTAACATGAGACAGTGGAATCTGGCCTTACAAGGTGGTCTTAATAATTTCCGGATGGTCTTTATAAGGCGTTTTACTGTAATCAAATGCAATTTATTCTATTATAAAAGTTGCTTAATTTTTCTAAAACATGAACATGTGTTTTCAAACTCTTTGATTTAAGTGCCGAAGTAGAGTATAGCATTTTTAAGCCTGGTTCACACTTTCCCGGTATACAGACCGGTGCGTCCCGGTTCCGCCACCGAAGCAAACCGGATTCACAAGCGTAGCGACACCGGGAAGAACCGCATTGAATCGTGAGAAACCGTGTTGAGCCGGAAATCACCGGAAACTGGCCCTGATGGTATTTAACTTTTTAATACAACCGGGACTCACCGGGAGCGAAACCAATGCCGGCTTATTCCGGGGCATCACCGTAGCTCTTCCGGCATGATCCGTCTCGCGACCGTAATACCACCGGGTTAAAACGTAGCAAACCGTCATGAGCTGTGTTCAAGTTAGAGATACGGTGACTTTTCGTTTTTGCCACGGTGTGTCACGGAGGAGAGCCGACGTAGCCCCGACTCGTTCCGGACGAACTACGGTTTGGCACGGTAGCAGCCGGTAAATGCCGGTAAAGTAATAACGGTGGAGCCACGATATGGCTATGGTGCAAGCCGGTGGATGCCGAATGAACTTCGAAAGCCATATTAAAACCATGATTTTATAGTTGTGTCCAAACCGGGATCCACCGTGGCTGTATACCGGGGCAATGTGAACTATGCTTTACAAATCTTCCCGGTTCAACCTGGTTCATCCCGGTCCAACGGCTACAAATTACCGGGACGCACCGGGGCATACACCGGGACAATGTGAAGCGGGCTTTACTCCATGTGCACGCCTTTAATGACATGTGCGACCAGTGTCGATACAGATCAGCCTGTATATTCGTGCAGTCTGATCTGGATCTACATGTACACGTGTCATTTCTTAGTCAGAAATGATCTAATAATTCTAAATGTGAACAGTGTATATCCTGATCTGACTGTAGGGTAGCCGATCTGGATCTACGCAGTTCGCAACTGAGATAACAACCATATCACATGCAGTAAACTTTAAAAAAATTGTAAATAGGCAGCAAGTCCGTATTTGACGTATCGATGTCTATGTAAAATATGTGCATATTTCAGGTGATTTCGTTGTGTTAATACATTATACCAATATGAATTCGGTATAATTTACTCTAGTTCCCTCACTTACAGTTGATGGGGATCTCATCAGATTCACGTAAAAGTACAGAGAGTGAGAGCCTACACAATTCCACACCACTTTCGTGTTTGGACGCCATTTTCGTATGACGTCACAATGTCATATAAAAACAGCTACGGCGGGTAATTTACAATTAATAAGTGTATTAAATCAAAGTTTAAAAATGAATTGAGTTGTTTAAATATTCGTGCTGTTTAATAAATTAAAAGGCTATTTTGACACATAAATACAAACAAATAAAGTGTCAATACTGTTTCCAGAGCTGTACGGACTATTTTGATTTTTTTATTTCGTAAAAATGCAAAATTGAGTCAGTTTACCCAATGATGAAGAACACATTTAGAAGGGGGGGGGGGTGGACACACCGATTTTTTATTTCCTTAAACCTATTTTTAACTTTGAACAATCACAAGGGTTTTCTCACAGTGTCAAACCATTACGTTTAAGACACGGTAATTCCGTTGAAACGCCGGTGTTAAATACGTTAATATCCGGTACATTTCAGGCACATGGTTCTGATATCTACCGTGTTAAGACAGTTCTACAGAAAAAAAATACTAAAAACCTAGCCGGTATTAGCGATAAAACATTGGTCTGGCATACGCATACTTTGTTTACACTCAGTTTTTCAACATTCGAGAAGAACATAGTGAGCCTGAGTTCTCATCCTAGCATCATCGAGAAGAACATAGTGAGCCTGAGTTCTCATCCTAGCATCATCGAGAAGAACATAGTGAGCCAGAGTTCACATCCTAGCATCATCGAGAAGAACATAGTGAGCCAGAGTTCACATCCTAGCATCATCGAGAAGAACATAGTGAGCCAGAGTTCACATCCTAGCATCATCGAGAAGAGCATAGTGTGCCTGAGTTCTCATTCTAGCATCATCGAGAAGAGCATAGTGAGCCTGAGTTCACATCCTAGCATCATCGAGAAGAACATAGTGAGCCTGAGTTCTCATCCTAGCAACATCGAGAAGAACATAGTGAGCCTGAGTTCTCATCCTAGCATCATCGAGAAGAACATAGTGAGCCTGAGTTCACATCCTAGCATCATCGAGAAGAGCATAGTGAGCCTGAGTTCTCCTCCTAGCATCATCGAGAAGAACATAGTGAGCCTGAGTTCACATCCTAGCATCATCGAGAAGAGCATAGTGAGCCTGAGTTCTCATCCTAGCATCATCGAGAAGAGCAGAGTGAGCCTTGGTTCTCATCCTAGCATCATCGAGAAGAACATAGTGAGCCTGAGTTCTCATCCTAGCATCATCGAGAAGAGCATAGTGAGCCTGAGTTCTCATCCTAGCATCATGGAGAAGAACATAGTGAGCCTGAGTTCTCACCCTAGCATCATGGAGAAGAACATAGTGAGCCTGAGTTCTCATCCTAGCATCATCGAGAAGAACACAGTGAGCCTGAGTTCACATCCTAGCATCATCGAGAAGAACATAGTGAGCCAGAGTTCACATCCTAGCATCATGGAGAAGAACATAGTGAGCCTGAGTTCACATCCTAGCATCATCGAGAAGAACATAGTGAGCCTGAGTTGGCATCCTAGCATCATGGCAGCATAAATCAATTATCGTTTGTTATGGATATTAGAATAGTATGATGATTAACGAGATAAAACTAATCGTTTTCTGGCGACTAAAAGAACGCTTCTAAAAATTAAAAAAAAATCCCGTTTATGAGATATTGTTAATAAAATGACCTCAAATGAAATTTTCATGAAAATATACAAATTATATCAATTGAAATTATAGAATAGAAATTACTAATTTTGTCTTTTTTCAAAATTTAAGTTTTGTGGCTATTTAAAAAAACAAAACATGAAATATAATAATAATGAGATGTCAGTTTAATAATCACGTTCTAACATCATGCTCATCGAGCATATTCATCGAGCCTTAAACTTTACGCCGCCAGACTGTTAGGCTGCTAACTTACCGTTGTCATGTTGACAGACGGCTAACTTCACGCTCTTCAGGCTGTTATGCTGCTAACTTTACATTGTCAGGTTGACGTGCTTCTAACTTCACGCTCCCAGGCTGCCAACTTTACGCTCCCAGGCTGCCAACTTCACGAACATCCGTCCATCTATCGTCGCCTTATTATTACAATGTTCTAACTTACTTTTTTACAGTTTGGAGAAAATCGTCTTCAAAGTTTCAGATTTCTCTAAAACCTTCATATTCCACCGAATTTGCTCAGAAAAACAGCAGCGTGTGTGTTTTGATGAAGTCTATAAATTACATGAGTTTGTGTTTAGTCTTTATCTTTAACTTTTTAAAAATTCTCTACTTTCGGTTTAACCTAACCAGTGTTCTTGGACTAACCAGTACTAACCATTATTTTCTCCGCAAGTAACTCGTCGCCTTATTATTACAATGTTCTAACTTACTTTTTTACAGTTACTTAGAACAGTGTAATCCTTACACGAGTGTGAATAAACCGCAAGATAGAACATTGTGTGATTGGGAATTTTAAAAACTAAAGTGAATCAACCAATTCTGAAACCATATTCAGATAGGTCTTTTTTCCACGATTACAACGGTATAAAAATCTCATTTTTCGAAAAATATCACTTAGAACATTGTAATAATAAGGCGACGCTATGTGCGCAACCATGAATTAAAAAACAATTATAGATGATAAGAAAAGATTGGATAACATAGAAAAAGAACGGAAGTTAAAATATACATAAACTGCTACAGCAGATCCTCTGAATGAGTTATTTACCATGATGGTGATAAGTTTACATGTTGCGTTTGTTACTGAGCGGTTTATTTGGAAGCCATATTTATCTGAACCTTGAATAAAATAACAATATATAATATTGGACAAGCTGGAATGGTATACTTTTGATCTATTTATAACTTGATTAGATGGCGATCAGCATGAGGAATGCGGTCTGTGTCAACGATTGGAGACCAGTCTACAAACTCTACTTTCTGATTGGTCAGTTGAGGATACTGGATCAGTTTTAACCAATCAGCTGCTTGGGATTGGAGACTGGTTTTTAGTCTCCTGTGATCTTTTCGGCTTATTTAAGTTTGCAAGATTCGAATATGTTAACGTTACGAGAGTAGATAAAACAAAGTTAAGAATTGAAAATAAAGAAAGGCGATTAATCTCCGAAAAAGATGCATTTAAGTTGCGTTTAATATGGATTTAATCTTAACTTTTCATGCAGTGAAAGGTCTTTATAAAATAGACCCACTTCATTCAATCTAATCCTCTGCGTACATTACAACGTGATGACCCACTTCATTCAATCTAATCCTCTGCGTATATTACAACGCGATGATCGACGGACGAACAGCAAAACATGCCCTCGTTTTTTTTTCGCCTGTGGTGTTCAGTCATCGAATCGGTTGCACATATTTTTCATAATATTTGTCTCATAATGAGCGAAGAAAGCTTACTCTGAACTATAACAGATCAAATGAGTTCTAACAGAAATAAACTTCAGTTATTAATGAACAGTTTAAAAACTACCATGATATTTATTTAATAATTACATTTTGAACAAACAAAAACTACAAGTAAATTTTAAAAGGAAACGCTTTCAAAATCAAATATATACAATTGTTCGGCATGATTACGGTGCGGCACGCCGTGGTCGTCACGGCTACAATGGCCATGGTAACGGCCTGGTACTCGGCGTCTGACGCAGCTATAGTCGTCATGATATCAGGCACGGTACTCTGTGATAGTCACAACTAGAGACGTCATGATGACGGCCCGCAACTGGGCGGTGGCATATCTATAGCCGTCACGATAACAGCCTGGTACTCGGCGTCTGACGCAGCTATTGTCGTCATGATATCAGGCACGGTACTCTGTGATAGTCACAACTAGAGACGTCATGATGACGGCACGGAACTGGGCGGTGGCATATCTATAGCCGTCACGATAACAGCCTGGTACTCGGCGTCTGACGCAGCTATAGTCGTCGCAATATCAGGAACGGTACTTTGTGATAGTCACAACTAGAGACGTCATGATAACGACACGGAACGGGGCGGTGGCATATCTATATTCGTGACGACCTGGTACTCAGCGTCTGACGCAGCTATAGTCGTCATGATATCAGGCACGGTACTCTGTGATAGTCACAACTAGAGATGTCATGACACATGCGTTTGAAGTTTCATCAATGATTACTATCAATTTTTAGTATAGTGTCCTATGCAATATCTTTGATATTACATATACAATGCAATATCTTAGATATTGCATATACAAGTATATTGATTCAAAACTTCAAACGACTGTGGTCATGATAACGACACGGAACAGGGCGGTGGCATATCTATAGCCATCACGATAACGGCCTGGTACTGTCGTCATTTTTTCGTCAGTTTTCTAATATATGATGATAACGGCTCATAATGCGGTAGATGCCTCAGCTTTAGGCCGTATTATTATGTCCAGGTGTTCAGCAGTTGCCAAAGCTATAGTCGGCCTGATTACGGTGATACTCGACAGTGGTTGACATATTGATTACAGCCTGGAATCAGCCGATGTCACAGCTTTCATTGTCATAATACATGTAACAGCCTGGTACTCGTCATTTGTCATAGCTATAGTCTTCATTAATACGGACTGGTACTCTTCGATTGTCATAGCTTTAGGTAACATGATTACCACGGTACTGGGCGGTTGTCACGGGGATTGCCACCACGATACATGTAATGACCGAGTACTCTTCGGTTTACATGTAGTCGTCATGATTACTGCTTGGTACTCGGCGGTTGTTACAGCTACATACATTATAATGACGGTCTGGTACTCGGCGGTTGTTACAGCTGCATACATTATAATGACGGTCTGGTACTCGACGGTCGTTACATCTATAAACATTTTGATTACGTCCTTGTATTCGACGTTTTGCTGGTAGATGAAAAAGTTGAATGTGAAGGAATTTGCTGATAAGTTTGAATCTATTTCCTAATCTTACTGATCTTTCCTCTACTTACTAAGCTTTTTAGCATGTAATATATTTATGTTAATTCAATAAACAGCCTGGAAACATGGAATCGTGAAGTTGGCAGCCTGGTAGCGAGAAGTCAACATTATGTCAGTCTCTGGCATCGCGAAATCAGCCGTCTATCCGTCTGTGAGTTTAACAACTAGAATTCAGCAATCTGGCAGTCTGATGGTAATACAGCATGAATTTATATCGATTGTTATGGATATTAGAATACTTATTTTAGTATGTCATGAAATGATGATAACGCAATTTATTTTATCGTTTTATCGAGATAAACTTTTCGCGCATTTTTTCTTTTTGGCGATTATAAAAAAAACTCCCAAAAAGAAAAAACGCGCTTTTATGAGATTTTTTAGTAAAATGACCGATATAGTCATGGAAAGGTACAATTATAACAGTTGTATAGAGATTACTCATTTTTGTATGTTACTATTTTTTTCAAACTTTCAATTTAAAGTTAAAATAAACGTACATGTACATTTTTTTCACAGCAGATCCTCTGAATTAGTTATCTATCATAATAATAATAAGTACATGTATATTCTAGTTCACATTTGACTTTGTTATGGAGCAATTTCTATGCGAAACTGGAGCCAGAGATCAGCATGAATTGTATACTTTCGATCTATTGATAACTTGATAAGATCAGCTTGTGGAATTCAGCCTGTGTCAAAGATTGGAGACCAGTATACAAATTTGAGCTTCTGATTGGTCAGTTTGGATACTTGGATCAGTTTTGAAAACTTTTGACCAATCAGCTGCTTTGGATTGGAGACTGGTTTCTAGTCTCCGGAGAAGATCTCCTGCAGGATAAGACACTGGGAGCATTAACGTTAAAGTAACGACTAGTGATTATCCTAATAATGAGCATTTCACTTCAAATCTTGCTAGTAAATATTCGATGTTCTTTTATTTAACAAACACCCAGTTAATCTGTTAACTGCAGAAAGTAGCAATTCACCAATGTACATAGATCTTGTACAGTGTGTGTCAAACGCGTGCTCACCTTTAACCTGCAAAGGCCTAATTGGTATTTTCGCGCGGTCAAAAATTCGCGCACTTGTATTGTTCTTACATTAGATATTCAATGGTTGAATTTGCTGGGGTGAGATTTCGCGCACTTTCCCTAGCGCGAAATACGCGAAAATTAAACCCCGCGAAATATAGTGATACAGTATTTAGACCCTGATCATCCTGTACACCCACGTAGTCTGATCAGGGTCTATATATGATAATACTGTACAACACCCCTAAGACAACTGAATGGACTGGCTAAATATGGAAGAAAGGCAGGTCCATTGCACAACTACCGCAATAGCAGGTCAAGACATAAGTTCGTAGAACAGAACAAAACAGTGTGGATCATATTCTGATAGTTCGGACTGCAAGAAGGACTAAGTATCGATTTACCACACCGCTTTTTATACTTAAAATAACTTCAGGAAAGACCGTTTTGAACAAGGTATATCCGGAGAACGGGTGAAAAAAAAAACAAGTAATATAATCACAAGAGTGTTTCCGTTGCATTAAAATAATCTAAGAAAATAAGTCAGAACATGTACCAGATCCCAGACTAGCGTAATGCATATAAGATCGTTGGTGTGTTTTTAACAAAGGAAATTAATCTTACTTTAACCTCTTGAACTGAAGATGGAATATTCTGATAAATCTCTGCATATTTAAGACATTGAAATTTTTAACCCATTACTCCATATATATGTGTTTTGTCGCGCGTCCAAATAGTGTAGACCCAGATCAGCCATCGCATCCGTGCCATATGTACGGGATCTACAATATTCGCTTTTTGATTCATTAAATTCTTTCTGACAAAGTTATGAACAGTGTAAATCTTGATCAGACGGAACGGATGTTTCGGTTGATCTAGATCTACACTGTCCGCACATTGATTCCACAGTATGCATTTGTTCCACCAGACTTTTGCCATGTTCCCTGTTTCCATTAGACAATAAACGGAAGACATAAATATTTTAGTAAGCCGCTCATATAAGTATATTAATATGTTACCGATAACATGAGAGTCACGTGACAGAAAATTGCATTTAAATATGGTTTATCAGAAAACATTTAATAATAATTACAGTTTTGATATCGCCATGTTTTCTTGATGTGTATAGATATCTGGAAAAAAGTATAAGATTCGCACAATCCCATCATTTTGGGGAGCATGACTGATCGAAGCAATTTCAACGCAGAACGAACCTTTTTTATCAGAGTAGGAGTAAATCAACAATCATCTTGCTACATAAACAATGTTTTCATCGCCAAAGAAAAACTTTAAAAATCTAAACTAAAAAAGAATTCATGCATTAAGGAAAGATTTTCTAGCCCAGTGATATTTCATCTACATGTACAACAGGTCGAATAACATAGCTTTTTGATAATTGTGATTCATGTTAAAATATTTGCGAAAAGAAAACGCACACATACAATGTACATATTTTCTCTTGGTTTCTAACAATCAGCTTAACGTCTGGAACACAGTCAACTCAGCTTAACGTCTGGAACACAGTCAACCCAGCTTTACGTCTGGAACACAGTCAACTCAGCTTAACGTCTGGAGTACAGTCAACCCAGCTTAACGTCTGGAACACAGTCAACCCAGCTTAACGTCTCGAACACAGTCAACCCAGCTTAACGTCTGGAACACAGTCAACCCAGCTTAACGTCTGGAACACAGTCAACTCAGCTTAACGTCTGGAACACAGTCAACCCAGCTTTACGTCTGGAACACAGTCAACAGTGGGTCCGGAAAACTCATGTTTTCTCTTGGTTTCTAACAATCAGCTTAACGTCTGGAACACAGTCAACTCAGCTTAACGTCTGGAACACAGTCAATCCAGCTTAACGTCTGCAACACAGTCAACTCAGCTGAACGTATGAAACACAGTCAACTCAGCTCAACGTCTGGAACACAGTCAACTCAGCTTAACTTCTGGAACACAGTCAACCCAGCTTAACCTTTAGAGCACAGTCAACTCAGCTTAACGTCTGGAGTACAGTCAACCCAGCTTAACGTCTGGAACACAGTCAACCCAGCTTAACGTCTGGAACACAGTCAACTCAGCTGAACGTCTGGAACACAATCAACTCAGCTTAACGTCTGGAACACACTCAACTCAGCTTTACGTATGGAACACAGTTAACCCAGCTTAACGTCTGGAACACAGTCAACTCAGATTATCGCCTAGAACACAGTCAACTCAGCTTAACATCTGGAGCACAAACAACTCAGCTTAACGTCTGGAACACAGTCAACCCAGCTTAACGTCTGGAACACAGTCAACTCTGCTTAACGTGTGGAACACAGTCAACCCAGCTTAAGGTCTGGAACACAGTCAACTCAGCTTAACGTATGGAACGCAGTCAACTCAGCTTAACGTATGGAACACAGTCAACTCAGCTTATCGTCTAGAACACAGTCAACTTAGCTTAACGTCTTGAGCACAGTCAACACAGCTTAATGTCTGGAACACAGTCAATTCAGCTTAATGTCTGGAACACAGTCAACTTAGCTTAACGTCTTGAACACAGTCAACTCAGCTTAACGTCTGGAACACAGTCAACCCAGCTTAACGTCTGGAACACAGTCAACTCATCTTAACGTCTGGAACACAGTCAATCCAGCTTAACGTCTGGAACACAGTCAGCATGAGTTTTATGAATATATTTCTGAGTCAAGTTAACCATAAAGCAGGCATACTTCTTCAAATTTTCATGTGATATCTCCAGTTCCAAAGATGATATCACCTATTGAAGTTATCAGAAGTTGAAGAGTGTTAACATCATATTAAATACGTCACATCAATAATTCCTATTATAGTATGCGGTGTAATTTGATGTAATGACTTTGTTTTGTTTTCATTTCAGTAGGAGTTGAATGTGAAACTGGTTAGAAACCTTCGGATCGTTTGGGGGCTTGGAAATCTTATAGCTCGCAATAGAGACAGTGCTTGAGTTTATATTATAACACGTTAATAAATTGTTATGTAAATAAACTAAAAAAGTATCCGCCGCAAACGAGGCAAATTTTTCCATGCCATGACATAGATCAACAATGATGTGAAGTCGAAATTTGACGTCATTTCAGAAATAATTATTAAACATTCATTTCGCTGTGGCAACAACGTTTACGACTTGAAATTCAGACCATATTAAACTCGTGTAAATATGTTAGTAAAACACCAACGTAAAACACCAACGCATATCTTTATGATGAGTTTAAAGGCGAAAAGAAAATATTCTTTCAATACTGAAAATCATGAAATCGACAACCGGATCGGAAGCGGATCGGAAGCAGACCGCAAACCGATCCCGTTAGGAGCGCAATCGAAGCGCAATCGAATTGGAAACGGAATGGAATCGAAGCGAATCGCTTTGAGCGTTTGGATCGCTTGGAGTGAAAAGACCGGGGCATTTTGACCGGATCGGAATCGCTTTGAACGCTTGGATCGCTTGGAGTGAAAAGACCGGAGGGTTTTGACCGGATCGGAATCGCTTTGAGCGTTTGGATCGCTTGGAGTGAAAAGACCGGATCGTTTTGATCGGATCGGATCGGATCGCTTCTATTTATAGTTTTTCAGTTATATATAGTAGCGATCCGAATCGCTTCTTCCGATTCTTTTAACGACTTTAAACAAAGCAATTTTTGACAATAATTTAATTGAGTTTTATGCTATCAAACACTAGTAATAAAAAACTAATTTAACGATAATTTTGTAAATAGAACTGAAAACATATAATAGTAAATGGTGTGTTTGTCATTCACACGCATGATATTATTGAAATTAAGTTCGGAACCTTTTTGTATAAAGTGCTTAAGCGAAAATACGTAATATTTTTTCTTACACAAGAGAAGAAATAAGGAACATTTACATTCACCCGTGCTTCATTATGGAATTAATGTGGGTTTTTTTATTTAGTAAGGAGATTCACAACTGAAATGTATTTAATGCTAATAAACATTTTTGAATGTAAACATTTATTAAGTTCAGTATGAAATATAAACCATAAACGCTGTCCGAAACTAAAAGAGAAACTATTTTTCCCTAATGATTTCAGCGCGAGATGCGTTATAAGTAATGACCAATGAAGAGCGGGAGCGAAAAGATCGGAATCGGAAGAATCGGTTTGAGCGTAAAGATCGTTTGGAGCGCATTGTCTGAAGTGAAAAAATTGGAGTGCAATCGAATTGGAATTGGACCGCAATGGGAATGGAATCGGATCGGTTATAGATGACATTAGGATCGGAAGCGGACCGGATCGGAATCGGAAAATTTGTCAATTTCATAATTTTCAGTACTGTAAACTTGTGTAAATATGTTAGTAAAACACCAACGTAAAACACCAACGCATATCTTTAAGATGAGTTTAAACTAAAGGCGAAAAGAAAATATTCTGTCAGGGGGTGCGGGTAAAAATTGAGCAGCTGATGGGGACTCGTGAAATGGCTTAAGCGATTTAACGGTTGTCAGAGAGCCTACAAAAAGAGGGTCCGGGAGAAACCAAACGTATGGCGTAACGGTCAATACGTCAAGGGCTTGACGTCAACTGACGCTTAACGGTCAGACTGCTGGTTGATAAGGTTCCACATACATGTACTGAAAATTGACCGAATATTTAAACAAACTTGATTTATGTATTGCAATATTGATCAGTAAAACTGTATAACTTTTCGTTGTAGATATATCTGTTTTGTTAAAGATGCAAATCATATTTCAGATTTAAGATAAATTGATATGGGGCAAGTCCGGCAAAAGATGTCGTCTGTGATAAACTAGACACAAGAACATAATTCAAACAATTCATAAAATATACGAGTTGAATAATATGTAGGCGTTATAGTCTGAAATCCTTTAATACGAATATATAATTACACTAATACGGCTTCAACGTCTCATTCGTTTCAAGGGCTGCGGACAGCGACGTCATAAAGCGACATAACAGCATGAATTTGAACCATCAAAAATCATTAACACGTTCTTAAGACTAACATTATTTCTATTCTATGGTATGAATTACTGTATTATGTATCATTTAATGCCTATGGGTTGCATGTACGTAACCAATGACTGATTTTAATGGGTTAACGACGTGCGTTCGGGGGATTGCCCTTAAGAAATTTATCCTCCACCGGTATAACGCTTCACTCTACACGGCGGAAGTGACGAAATCTTGAAATAAGACCACAAGCTATCCTCCGTACTCTCCTTATTTGGCACCATTCCGGAACGATGTCCTCTTGTGGCGTAAAAATAACGCTTAATATTTGTCTCTTTTTTATGTTATTTTGAAATGTTCAATCATTTTCAATCAAACCATTTTTGTTTCCTTACAAGAGAAAGGTGCGTTACTACAAGTATGTATGCACATGCCGGATATACGTCGGTTTATGTTTATGTAAGTTTTTTCTATAACATCAACTTTAGCCAAACTCAACCTTATTTAGATCATTTTTCGTAAAGTATTTGTTTTATGTTAACAATCAGAGAAAACAAACAAGATACATGTAATAACGGTAACTTGCCACTGACTTGCTCGTTGTATGAAGAATTGATAGCCTTGGTACTATATCACAATGCTGAGACAGGGAACCAGTTACCAATCTCAAGTAGCTGATTGGTTAAAACTTAGATCGGTTTCAAAACTGACCAATCATAAGCTAGAGTATCGAGACTGGTCCCCAATCTTATTGTTTTTATCTCATTGCCCGATTGACATCAGATAAAAGGAAGGTAAGGTATAGTAGGAATACTACACGTGATGCCCAGGCTATCGTTCGGATATCGGACAAAGGGTCAGTTGATAGACAAACCAATATTGATTCCAATTTGGTAATATATAGACCAAATAATCGGTTTATGTCAAATCTCCTTATTTATAAACATGGCGGCTCAAAGGTTGCTCACATTTACGACATTTACGACTTACCGTACTTTTTGAAGACATACTATGCAAGTATGTTATATTTTCTCCTCTGAATTATTGGAACGTAACTATGTAAAGTATAATTATGTTTTTTAACGACACACTGTGACGACAACTATTTGAGTTTGGGCGTGATCATTAAGTATGTGTTGTATTTATTAAAACTGTTGTGAAATTATACATTATATTATTTGTAAATGATAGAGTCTATTAAGGCTTTTCTAAAGAAAATAGAGGCCAAAACGAGCGCAATGTCTTAATAGACTCTATCCGACTTAGAAGTCGCACTGCATTTGTAACCACGCGCATGCGCAGTTAAAATTAGATTGATCTATTTTGTTCATTGTAAAATAGAAAATAGAATAGAGTTCTACTGAACAAAATCGCTGAAGAATATGAAAGTTCATATCTTCTGATTGACTACATATGTAGGACTTCTAAATAATTTTATTAATAACACATACTAGGTAGTTTAACCCCAGTCAGATAGGTTACCGATGACAACATCCAATCTGTGCGATTTCAAAAATTCATAAAATTCGGATTTGAACGTATGAAACTTCTAGAACTTCCTAAAATTATAAACTTTTAACAAGAAACAAGTCAACAGAAATACCGGTAGTAACTAACTCAATCGAATACACCCATTGGGGTTTAAGCTAACATTGGATTTATTTTTTCTACGTGATGTCCTTGACTCGGATATTTGATTGGTAGATTTAATTTTCCTTGCTCGCATCCCGAAAGTATTTAGGCTGGTTTGTGAATATCCGGCTTCAGCAGCCGTGTTTCGAGCTGTCTTATGTATTGTTGTTTTTTTTTTACTTCCGACATGAATATACCGGTATGTACTAAAAACGAAACATAAGAAAATGTTAAGTTATTAAAAAGCAAATCAAGCGTTAAGTTAACTCGAATTCTATCAGACCACTGAAGTTTTCCTGTGCCAACTTCAGTACACGATATATACATGTAAACTCACAGCGTCAGGCTCCACAAATCTTTATTATATGACTTCAGAAAGTTTCCAATTTAACATAAAATGAAGTACTAAAATTGAATACATTAGAACTGTATTATTCCTTGATTAATTTCTACAGATTTAGTTAAACAGATTATTTATTTTATTTAACTTATGTTTGGACAAATGTTTCATTGTTTCATTGTAAAAATGACTAGTATCACCATATATTTCACGTAAAGCAGAAGCCGATGGACTTATGTATTCTCCGTTTATAATCCAAATTGTTGTCATCAATAATAAGGGTCTCTAGGCCAATAGCGCGATATCATGTTGTATTTTCGCCTATTTCGCGCTAGGACAATTTCGCGGGTATCGGTTATATTTTCGCGTATTTCGTGCTAGTACAATTGCGCGGTAATCGTTATATTTTCGCGTATTTCGCACTAGGACAATGGCGCGGGTACTGTATCATCTTATATTTTCGCCTATTTCGCGCTAGGACAATGGCGCGGGTAACGTTATATTTTCGCCTATTTTGCGCTAGGACAATGGCGCAGGTATTTATGAGAAAAAAAAAAGGCGCAGGTATCTAGGTATATTTTTTGCCTATTTCGCGTAAGGAAAATGGAGCGGTATCATGTTATATTTTCGCGTATTTCGCGCTTGTACAATAACGCTGGTATCATGTTATATTTTCGCGTATTTCGCTTTAGTCCAATAACGCTGGTATCATGTTATATTTTTGCGTATTTCGCGCTAGTACAATAACGATGTTATTATGTTATATTTTCGCGTATTTCGCGCAAGTAGTGGCTTAGTTATCATGTTGTATTTTCGCGTATTTCGCGCTAGGTCAATTGCGTGGGCATCATGTTATATTTTCGCGTATTTCGCGCCAGTACAATAACGCTGGTATCATGTTATATTTTCGCGTATTTCGCGCTAGGACAATTGCGTGGGCATCATGTTAGAAAAAAGTATAACAAGCACTTCAACTGATAAATAAATGTTTTGATATAATAATAAACAAATAAAGACTAATGCCTCAATGAAGAAAGGGGATGTACTGAGACAGTACTTAATGTTGCCGTTGTTAGAGTTATGTGATTGGTTTAACCTTGAACTAGTGAACTAGTTAAACCTCCCCGGATGTAACGATAACACGGATTGTTAATATTCAATTTGGAAGTTTAACCTTTAAACGATTGTTAATATTGGACATTTAAACGTTATCAATAATTCTTATTAATATTGGACATTTTAACGTTAACAATTATTCTTAATATTGGACGTTTTAACGCTAACAGAGGTTCTTAATATGAGAAGTTTAAACGTAATATTTCACAACTCCAACCACTTAACCGGATTATATATATATGCAGATAACTTTATCAGTGACTCACTGAGTGATTGATCACAACTTTGTGTACGTGGGAAGACGATCAGACATGTTTCTTTGTTTGAAAGGTTTGTGTACTAGTTACCAAGGCTTTGGATAAAATTGATTATACAGGTAATTATTTTTATAAACATTCTTCGGATTTATAGTTCGTTTTTAACGCGTTGCCAGTGCAGAAGATAACACAACCTGTATTAAAGGAGGATCGAATTTCGAACCAGCTTTTGACATTGTTTGATGACATCACATAATAATAACACACCACGCTACAAGGGAAACAAATAATACAGGGTTAGCCTCTATGCCTTCTAGTAACGGCTTAGCTTCGCCGACTTCGATTAATTTGTGAAGCTTAATGTTACGCCTTTGGTAAGGACAGTTAATAAAAGGTGGAAGAATAACTATCTTGAAAGGGTGGTTCCACACCTATGATATGGAAATGAAATGACCAATAACAAGCGTTTTAAAACAAGTGTTAGCTTTCCAAATTGCTAGTCGGTCATTCACTTTCTGTACTTGAAAGAATTATAGATAGTTCAACATTTTTTTTTATATTTCAATTATTTCAGGCTTAAACTTGCCAGTGGAAAAAACACGGAAGCCAAGCATATTCAATATCACATAACTGTCTTTTTATCGATAGCCAGCCCGAGGTACTTTGGTTAGGTATCTTAAATTTACGCCGAATTGCACAGGGTCATTTTACAAAATGTTGAGTATATTGTTCATATTGTACTCTTGTTTTTTTTTTAAGGGAGACAAACATTGTAAATGGTGAACACTTGCTAAAATTTCAAAAATGAATTTTGGGGAAAATAATCATTGCCACCTAGATTTTACCGAAGAACTGTTTTTATCTTTGGATGTATTAACGTTTGCACGCTCAGTTCAATATAAGTTATGCTCTAACTATCAAGCTCATACTAAATCAAAGGAAAACCCGTTTGCATGAAAACTCTCTGAAATTGATGGACAATATACCAAAACAACTCATACCTGACATAGGTATATGCTAATCTACAATATTTTGTGGAAATGTTGAGTTTTGAACAGATACAGAAAACAGATTTGCCATTGAAACCGAAAGTAGACATGATGTGAGTCTTTCTCGAATTTCTTGAAGTTTGCTTTTCCTTTCAGTACTCAACAACATATTGTAGTTAGATAAATTGCTAAGATTTTGCACACGCTACCTTTGCTAAATATGATCGTCAGTATTTTGAATGGATGCAAACGTGTTTACCCGAGTTGTGTGCTACATGAAATCACAATATATGCAAAATATTTTTTTAACATAGTGTTTGTAAGTATATGGTCTATTATTGTTTTTAATAATTCAACATTCTAAGAAAAACTCCTTTTTTGTTGTTGCAAATACCCCGCCCAAGGAACATTTTTGCAATACTTAAAGGACAGCGTAAAACTGGCGAGGAATTAAAATATATCGATAGGTGTAATGATATTGTTTTATTATGGACCTTTAACACGGGTACATACCATTCTTATCTTTAAGCCGCAAAAATCCCTACCCTGGAGCGTTCTGATTGCTCGAACGATTTGTGTGCAAAGTATTTCCCGGACTAAGTCGATAGTTCTACCAATCAGAACGCTCCGAACAAAAGCGTCGGGGATTTCCGGAAGTCGCACGGTGGAGAAGAATCTATGAAAAAAAAATAACCTGCATTTCGGAGGCCGTTTTCTGTTGAATATTACGCGTATTTCGAGCTTTTGGTGAGACTTTTTGACATTTACTGTTAGACCAGACCCTGTTGCATTGAACCAAACAGCTGTCAGGCTGGAACCCTCCGTATTGAAGGAAAAACAGCCTCTCGAACCGGGGTAGGGTCTTGAGCCGTTCCTAAAGCATTATTCAATTATATACATTGAATTTATATAATTTATTTTAGACTACGATTTTGACGGTGTATTTTCGCATATTTTGATAGAATGGAATAATATTAGTAACTTGACACCATTTTTACCAAAAAAATAGGCGTATTAGTAAGGGTTGACAGGGGGTGGGGCGGCTGGTCAAGCGCCAGTGCCACGTGTGTACACAGAGCAATTTCAATTACGCATCTGAGATAACCGGGCAATATCGTTTACGGATTAGTGCAACAAGGAAATAGGCGGTTTTGAATTAGTGATCTTTTTCAAATTTTTAATCTTGGTATGTTAGAATCGGCGGTGAATGGCTAAAGTTATGACCGTCCCGGGCAAGTTCACCTTTATACAACAAGACTAGGGACCGTGTGGCTGTCAATACTAGTTGACTTTCTCTCATCCTGCTATAACTTTCCAATAAATTTAGCTATTAGATATTAAAAGTACAGACATGTATAAATGTAAACCATACTAAAATAAGTTCCGATATTTAAATACTTATACATGTAGCCAAACTATAACTTGCAATCGATATATAGACAGTCACGTGACATTATGCTCAATATTGTTAAATAAGGATTTGCATATTTCCCATTAGTATGTTTCAGAGTGGAATCATAACAGTTGCTTTTGTTAAATAGATGTGTATGTCATGTGTATGTCATGTGACTGTCTACTTAGCGATAACGTACTGTACGTGTAACTGGTAATTTGAAACGTTTTGTAATTATAGGACCTCTGGCAAGGACTGCACAAAACGCTCACACAACAGAATAATAAAATCCATGGCAACTGCACTAGACCCAGCATTAGCAAAGAAGCCCTTTACCAACTGGCTTAAAGGGGCGTTGGCGGTCCTTTTTGCCAGAGAAGGGTTAACAGAGTTTGTTCAAAACGAGATCTCTGACTTCCAGAGAGACTTGCTACAATCTATCTTTATACAGAATGCGATACCGCCCGGTACGACATGCAGTTCTTGCACGACAGCTAATGTGTTAAAGTGTCCAACACAAGAGTTCTGTGGCAGGAAAAGACCATGTAAAGTACACGACCCATCTGTGAAAAACAAAACTCCAAACCAAAAGTGTCCTAAAAACATTTGCCACCATATAAAAGATGCAATACTCAATCACCACAGGTTCCATGGACCTACCTGGGAAATAACAGATGCTACGAGATGGTGCTCGGATCCATTCGAGATAGCAAAATGCTATTTACCGCCGAAAGGGTATTGTAACAAGACGTCTCTTGTCGAGATTGACTTTAATGGTACGCTTGGGATTATAATCAGCAACACGAGATTTCAGAAAAAATTGACTGCACAATTAAATATGGCACCCAATATTTGTTCTAAGGTAAATTTTCATATTACATTTTTTTTATCTTTGATAATCGAAATCGATTTAAAAATGAACCCTTTACACTCCATCTCATGTGTGAATAGTGAAGATCTTGATAAGACTGAAAACCCGTGCTGTGTAGTCCAATCTGGATTTACAATGTTTCCTTCGTGTTTAGAAATAATCTATTTAATCTTAAAGCGAACAATGTAGATCCAGATCAGACAGCATGAATATTCAGGTTGATCTGTATTAATGTATACACTGTTAGCCCTCGGGATAACGGGAATATTCAGGTTAATCTGTATTAATGTATACACTGTTAGCCCTCGGGATAACGGGAATATTCAGGTTGATCTGTATTAATGTATACACTGTTAGCACTCGGGATAACGGGAATATTCAGGTTGATCTGTATTAATGTATACACTGTTAGCACTCGGGATAACGGGAATATTCAGGTTGATCTGTATTAATGTATACACTGTTAGCACTCGGGATAACGGGAATATTCAGGTTGATCTGTATTAATGTATACACTGTTAGCACTCGGTATAACGGGAATATTCAGGTTGATCTGTATTAATGTATACACTGTTAGCACTCGGGATAACGGGAATATTCAGGTTGATCTGTATTAATGTATACACTGTTAGCACTCGGGATAACGGGAATGTTCAGGTTAATCTGTATTAATGTATACACTGTTAGCACTCGGGATAACGGGAATATTCAGGTTAATCTGTATTAATGTATACACTGTTAGCCCTCGGGATAACGGAATAAGGGGTTGTCGTGTAGCTTTGACGACGTCGTGTGTTATAAACCAAGGATTTCTACCTTTTACTGAAATTAATATAACAGCTTATTGATAACATAGCTTCTTTGCCTGAAGTATGTGGACACTTAAGACTTTAACATTCATTAATTAACATTGGCCTAGTGAGTAATTAAACATTTCCGTAAAGGAAAGATATTAACAATAGCCAGATTGCAATCGTAAGGTTTATTAATCACTACATTATCTCCCCTTTTTAGGTCGTAAGTAAATCAATAACGCAGTTCCCACATATATTATTGATAAGGCATAAACGTATGCCGAGTATAAGACATACACTTGATAATTCGTCAAATGTAACAATTATATTTACTCCTTAAAACAGGTCCGTGACATGATAAACGACAAAGTTCGTCACTCAGCGAGTTATGAGCTGTCCGATGTTGAGTTAGCACAGATTATCGACGCTCTACAGGATCTTCTTCAGGATCCAAAGTTCCTTCTGCATGACCAGCACGCAAAAGATGCGGTCATCAAGCTGAACCACGTATGTCATGATTATTTTCACAACAGTTCAAAATGTGTGCACGCACACAGGAACAAAAACGCACGCACGCATATGTAATTTACGGAAAAACCGTTCAAATAAAATAGTACAAAGCAAATCTGAATGTTTCAAAAACAATGATTATATGAACATTCTTCCATTTTACGGAAAAATAATTGTATAATATAAGTAAACTTTGTCAGAAATCAACGGAAATAAACGAAAGATTTTGGTGACTTTACCACGCTCCAGACTTGAAAAAATAGTCATTCACATTACATACTGTGGTATAATTAAAATTCGCACCAGTTATATATTTGCGTATTTCAGGCCAGGGAAAATGCGCAAATTTCACCTCCAGATATATTTAACAATAAGATTTTATTATTAGAATAAAACAAGTTCGCGAATTTATGCTCACGCGAAGATGTCACATGTGTCTTTTGCGTGAATTTCGTCCGCTGGAAAAGTTGATATGATTTTTGAACACATATTTAATATGCATTTTCTTCTATTACATTCAGGATGTCCAGTGCCTTTAATTACCTCCTAATAAAATCCAGATTGTTTGCATTATCATATTCATAAGCATATGACTCGATGATGCATGTTTGAAAATAATAATACATGTATCACATATGTATGCAAACGGCACTTATGTTATCCATTAAAACAGACAAATTATGTCATTTGCGAACAGAGTATTTGAGTCATCTGGTGGTTAAACAGGTTTCAAGTGAAAATACTAAATGGTAGCCACATCTGAAAACAAAAACACTAACGCCAGTAACAACCGAAAACAGATCAAATACAGAAATACATTAGTAACTGATAATATCCTTTAAACCGTATTTAAACTTTGGAATATTAAGTGTCAAAGCAAGACTAGTGCTTGTTTTTTTCCGGCTTATATAATTTAATGTTTGCTTCAGCTGAAGAATAACACCTTGGTTATCACAGCGGGCGATATAACTAAAGCCTTGGACGAAGATATCAGTAAACGTATCAGCGAGCAGCAACAAGAAGCTATTCAGTCTATACTGGACCATCTAGCCAAGGTCCAGGAAGTATCGGTGGCAAGTCTGGGAGAGATCATAGAAGCGAGAGATACAGCGATTAAAGCCATTCAGCAGGAAGCCGAACAACAAATAAAGAATGTTAAGCAGTCTGTCAAAGAAACGCACGACGTCCTTTTCAAAGGTAAGAAGTTCCATTTCGTAAAAATAAAAAAAACGGTGATTTTCCTATTTTGATAATATTTGTGAAAAAGCTTATTTAGTTGATACTGCACAAAGAGCGAAAACATAAAGACAACAATACCAACCCGCTATAGAAATTATATAGCATTAATTAAACTGCAACTTAATCAACATGTATGCACAGGTAAGTACGAAGAGTAAATCATGTAATATGAAATATATTTCTCCTGCACTCTCGCTGATTACAGCAGAAATATATGAACAATTTAGTCTACCTTAAAAACAAAATCGTACAGTGTCACGTGTTGTTTATACAGCCGAGTGTCGCTCTACGGCCGAGCGGCGGGAAACAAAAGTATGAAACAGTGCTTCATACGTTTCGCTTGTAGCATTCTGTCATTTTATCTGCCGCAATTATTTGCCCTATTACAGTAATTCCTGACGTCAACACAGAGCCTACGCTGTAAAAATCCCGACTGTTATAATGTGACAAAAAGGTTTTGATACGATAAAATGAAATTTACTTTTAATTATTGAATTTTGTGAAAACAATATTTTCATCCGCCAAATCCAGCATGCTCTATAATAAAAGCAATTGTGTTTTGGGCACAGATCAATATTACCTGAGCAGAATCTTTCAGTTATCATGTATGCAAACTATTTCGCATCTTCAGTTGACTCCAAAAATGTCAACTTTAAACAATCAAATTAGCAACATTTTACCTATATCAGTCCGGACTAAATGCATGCAATTCAGGCATTATAGGACAAATACCATGAAACAATATGTGAATCAAATTTCATGATATAATTTTCAATGTGAAAACTGATCGAAGCATTATTACTTTGCTCGACCGTTGAAAGACACTCGGCTGTATAAGCATTAAGTTCTTTTTGTCCAATATTTATTCCATCTTTGACATAATCAATTATATATGCATACACTTTGAACTGAAAAATAAATATCCAATACATAACGCTTTCTGTTATTCAATGTCTATCTATAAAGTAAAGCTAGATGCACTGTTTGATCAAAGATGTTTTAAAAAGGGATATAGAAATAAGACAAATACCATGAAACAATATGTGAATCAAATTTCATGATATAATTTTCAATGTGAAAACTGATCGAAGCATTGTTACTTTGCTTGAAAGACACTCGGCTGTATAAGCATTAAGTTCTACAGTGTGCGCACGATACGAAAATCGTACCTTAATTCTTATTATGCCAGGTAGATGTAGCACAGCAGTAATTTTACTCGCAAAGAAGGGGAAACAAACTTTGCAAAAAGATACAATTAAGAAAGTATAATCAACGTCGGTCACCTTTAGTGAAGACATAGGTTCTCATATCGCTGATTTTAAAGCTCTTATTACATATTGCATCAGAGCTAAGAAACACATCTTCTAACGAACAATATCGATACTAAGTAACACAGTATATTGCGGCGATTTGTCAAAATAATATTAGAATTTTAAGTTATTTGAAAAACCTATGATTCAACTTCCGTTTTAAAGTTCAAAGCAGTTGGTACTTTGTGTTTGATATTTAAAGGCACTGCTATTGCCTGGTTAAGTTTTCTTGAATTATAGAGTGCGTGAACAGATATTTAAGATTCACTCACCAGATTTCAAGTTCAAACCAGAAACTCCAGCCTGTGATTGGTTAATTGAATCAGATCGGAGACCGGTCTCAAAACTCCGCCTTATGATAAGTTAGTTGCTTCAGATCGGAGACCAGTCTCGAAACTCCAGCCTATGACTGGTAAATTGTGGCAGATCGGAGACAAGTCTTGAAACTTCAGCTTATGATTGGTTGGTTGCTTAGGGTTCGTGACCGGTCTCAAATATGCATATTGTGATTGGTTAGTTTCTACAGATCTTGAATTATAGTGTGCATGAACAGATATTTAAGATTCACTCACCAGATTTTTAGTTCAAACCAGAAACTCCAGTCTGTGATTGGTTAATTGAATCAGATCGGAGACCGGTCTCAAAACTCCGCCTTTTGATAAGTTAGTTGCTTCAGATCGGAGACCAGTCTCGAAACTCGAGCCTATGACTGGTAAATTGTGGCTGATCGTAGACAAGTCTTGAAACTTCAGCTTATGATTGGTTGGTTGCTTAGGGTTCGTGACCGGTCTCAAATATGCATGTTGTGATTGGTTAGTTTCTACAGATCAACGACCAGTCAGGAAAATTCAACTTGTTAGTGGTTAGTTGCTTCAGATCGTTTCAAAACCCCGGCCTGTGATTGGTTATTTACGTAAGACTTAAGACAAGTAATAAAACTGCATGTGATTAGTTAGTAGCTTTAAAGCGAAGACTGGTATCACAACTTAAGACACTTATTCGTTAGTTGCTCCAGCTTGTTGTTGGTTAATTCTTCAGATCGGAGACCAGTCGCGAAACTCCAGCCTCTCATTCATGTCATTGGTTAGTTGTTTCAGATTGGAGACCAGTATCGAAACGTCAGCTTGTGATTGGTTAGTAAGGCTAGTTGCTTCAGATCTGAGACAAGTCTAGAAACTCTAGTCTGTGATTGGTTAGTTGCAGCAGATCTGAGACAAGTCTAGAAACTACAGTCTGTGATTGGCTAGTTGCGGAAGATATGAGACAAGTATAGAAACCCCAGTCTGTAATTAGTTGCAGCAGATCGGATGTCAATATTGAAATTTCAGCTTGTGAAAGGTTAGTTGTTGCAGATCGGATGTCAATCTTGAAACTTTAGCTTGTAAATGGTTAGTTGCTGCAGATCGTAACCTAGTCTGGGAAATCGAGCTTGTGATTACAGGTCGGCGATCAGTCTCAAAATTCCAGCTTATTAGTTGGTTGCTTTAGATCGGAAACCGGTCTTAAACCTCGTGCTTTTACATGATTGAATACCAATCTCTAAACTCTACTTTGTGATTGGCTAGTAGCTACAGATCGCAACAAATATATATCTAACTATATTATGTAGAAAAAAAACACATAAAGTTGTGTGATAACCGATCCCGAGAACAGAAAGATATTTTAAAGATAAACAGGAATAAAACTGAATCGTTATTGTAGATTGTTTTTAATTCACAAATCCTCACCTTAAGAGATATAAAGTTATTTTCATAGTTTCTTATGAGATGACCTTGGGTAGAACATGGTAGAATAAAACAGCTTTTCTATTATAGATCCTTTTTTTAACAACACTAGGTCTCATCTATGAATCACGCATACACATTTTTTATAACGTAGATATTATGCGAAAAAGACAATAAAAACACAAAGTTTTGTGATAACTGATCTCGAAAAAGGAAAGATATTGTAAGATTAACATGAATAAAACAGAATCGTTATTTTTGATTTTTTTAAAATTCACAAATCCTCACTTTAAGTTAAAGCATCTTTAAAAGTGTGTTTGGATCAATCGATAAAAACTCAAGATATATTAGGCTATTTTTTATAATTTCTTATGAGATTACTTTGGGTAGAACACCTTTTCTAACATCGATCCTTTTAAACAACACTAGGTCCTATCTATCCTAACACGCATTCAAAAAATTTAATTTAATTTTATACCGTAGATACTATTGAATCACAAATGATTTAAGTTTCCTAAACATGGTGATTTTTTGTTGAAACTTGAAGATGGCGTCTGTATTGAACGATTTCTTTCAGTAGATTTGCCAAGGGAGATTAATTTGTTTTTGACTAATTGGGCTACCCTCTATAAATAAAGTCATTCATTCATTCATTCATTCAATAGCGGGGTTTCACTGTATTTAAAATATTTACCGAGGGTAATCAGCATAATTTGAGTGTGCTCTGCTGCACGATACATGTACGGCCACCATAGCTACAATGTAAAAATTAAAAAGAAAAACCCGGGCCCTATGATATAAAATGCTAAGAATGAAGAACAGTCCTACATCCCGGCAATCCGATTGGTTCAAATTGAACACAGTATAAAAATTGACCAATTGGAAGTTTGAGATCAAAGACTGGTTTACATACTCAGTTTTATCATCTTTCACGAACATACTTAATTATAATCATATTGCTCTAGTCGGGGAAGCGTTTCTATAAAATATCAGACTCACTAACAATCCTATTCTTTGGGTCGGGTTATGTCTTTATTCGAGACTGGTAGCGATGCTACTGAAAGCTGCATTAATAATCTCAAATATGACAAGTACTCGTCGACCCCGTTTTCTAACTAAGCTAGTAAGTAATTTTTAAGTTGATTTGTACAACTCTCTCACAAGCTGTCGCTCATTAGATTTTGAAGTTGCCGAGTTGTGTTAGCGAGAAATTACTTGAGTTAGTTCCCGAAACTTTATCCAGATTTCTATTCCAGTTATTATTACACATACAGTATAACCCCTTATAAAGACCTCCCGAAAATTAAGACCACCTCGATACTACGATCACTATTTAATATCATTTTAAGCATTCTATGCACTAGTTTCTACCTCAAAATTAAGACCACCTCGATACTACGATCACTATTTAATATCATTTTAAGCATTCTATGCACTAGTTTCTTCCTCAAAATTAAGACCACCTCGATACTACGATCGCGACCACTATTTAATATCATTTTAAACCTTCTATGCACTAGTTTCTACCTCAAAATTAAGACCACCTCGATACTACGGCCACTATTTAATATCATTTTAAACCTTCTATGCACTAGATTCTACCTCAAAATTAAGACCACCTCGATACTACGACCACTATTTAATATCATTTTAAACCTTCTATGCACTAGATTCTACCTCAAAATTAAGACCTCCTCGATACTACGAACACTATTTAATATCATTTTAAACTTTCTATGCACTAGTTTCTACCTCAAAATTAAGACCATTTCGATACTACGACCACTATTTAATATCGTAAAAATATCTTACTGAAATTACTAAGTACGAAATTCCCGCACATCGAAATGACAAAGTTCTAAATGACGCCCGGAATTATTTATTCCGGACGGACATAATTTTGTTTTACGACTGGACAACAAGAAATTAAATTTTGTAAATATTCCGTCTCCGGTTCATTTCCAGGCGGAAAAATTGAATTCCTGCTAAAAAACAGCCGGACTTCGTCTACTTTCAGATTCATCCGTCCGTGCCTTACTAATTGCTATCCTATAAATATGTACGGTACATTTTCTATGCAATATTCTAAACTGAATATACATGGTTATCAATGTTTTATTTTAAAAAAGCCTGTACCCACTTAAGACTTTGCAATACAAAGCACCATCTTTTATATATTTGTAATATAAATTGATCGTTCAAATAACATTGTAAGCTAATGGATGTCGGTATTAAATTCTAGCATACACGTTTTGGGATTTTAAAACGGTCTCGATACTCCTTGTTTATGATTGTTTTGTTGTTTGAAAGCTTGTGATTGGTTACGGTTGTTTCAAATCGGAGACCAATCTCAAACCTCCAGCTTGTGATTGTGATTGGATGGTTGCTTTGGATTCGATACCAGTCTCGAAATGCAGCTTGTGATTGGTTTGTTGCTTTGGATCGGGTACCAGTCTCGAAATGCAGCTTGTGATTGGTTTGTTGCTTTGGATTCGATACCAGTCTCGAAATGCAGCTTGTGATTGGTTTGTTGCTTTGGATTGGATACCAATCTCGAAATGCAGCTTGTGATTGGTTAGTTGCTTTGGATCGGGTACCGATCTCGAAAATGCAGCTTGTGATTGGTTAGTTGCTTTGGATTGGCTACCAGTCTCGAAACTGCTGCTTGTGATTGGTTAGTTTCTTTGGATTGGATACCAATCTCGAAATTGCAGCTTTTGATTGGTTAGTTGCTTTAGATGGGAGAACAGTCTCGAAACTCCAGCTTGAGATTATTTGCTTCAGATTGGCGACCAAATTCGAAATTCAAGCTTGTGCTTGGTTATGTGCTTTAGATCGGAGAATAGTCTTGAAACTTCTGCTTGTTATTTGATAGTTACTTCAGATCGGAGACCAGTCTCGAAACACTAGCTTGCGATTGGTAATTTGGTTCAGATCGGAGACCAGTCTCGAAACTACATCTTGTGATAAGATCTTTTTTTGAAAAGCAAGCTGGACGCGTAAAGAAGAGTTCATAATTATTAATAATTTAAAATTAGTTTGGTATATATTACTGTAGGAGGTATTTGATACTCAAACTAATGCTTGTGTACTAAACTGAAAATTTGAAGGTGTGTGTACTTCTTGAAAAATAGTTGATGTATTATTTGCTTAAGTAAAGAGTCGATCATCTATAGGCAGATATGCACATTCAAATATGTTTTCATTCTATTTATTCAAATGATTTTGAACAACATTAACGGATGCAAATCAAGGCTTTTTTACCAGCCCTTCTCCACACCACCATTGCGTTCTGTATAACGTATAGGACATTTACTTAAAATACGAAGAGTAATTGTATGTTATAAGTAAGGGAAAACATTTAATCATGTTGTTAAGTGATTCCACTAGAAAAGTAGTGTTGCAGCCCGGGAGAGATTGGCTGACGGAATGCCAGAAAACTAAGATTGAAAACCAGTCTTATAACATAAACTTTTGATTGGTTCATTTCGTCACCGTAATTGCAGAGTGTCGTAAGTCATTTTTGACAATATTGAGAGATTAGTACCGTTGTGTTCGTTGTTTAAGCTCTACACGACTGTAAGGCACAACTTTAAGCGTTATATCTGTGTGGAACTTTTCTGTACAGACAAAAAATAAATTCCACGAAGACGTAAGTCATGCTTAATTATTGGTGTCCTAATCTTCAAATGTTTATTTTTTCTCGAAAGTAAGAAAATGCTTCATACGTCGGTTTGGATAATTTCAATCAATTTTAAATTAATTTCTGAGATTTGATATCGGTCTTTCCAGTCTGAGTTTTAGGATCTTGGCCCAGAACTAAGTGGCAAATGTACAATAAGTATTGTTTTCATTGAAACTTTGTATTTTAAATATAATCTACGATTACCTGAGCAAAGTTCTGACATGCTACGAAAAACACAAGGCTTGTACGCTATCCCAATTTTTATTTTAGCGTGCTAGCGCCCGTTATGCAAATTATGAAATTGTGTAGGCTAGGATGGTGCGTATCTTTCCATAGTAAAAGCGAATAAATTGGTTTCCCACACATGTTAGGAAACATTGTAGTATATTAAAAATTTTTAGTTTGTTCTAAATACAGGTAAAGCAATTATAATGATTATCGCGAACAGAGTAAAGCCTGATAGAACTGTATGAATTTAAAATATGATCTAGGTCTACATGTACGTGGCAAAAGTACTGAACTGTCATTAATTTTGCGTTGTCAAATTTTCGCGCAGATGCCACGAGTCACATTTTCGCGCGAGCATAAATTTGCGCACCTATATTACAAAGTTAAATTCCGCTCGTATAAGCTTAAATCCACGCGAAATGTAATGACACCACAGTAATAACAGCTGTAACACGTATGTGTTGTTGTGTACGATAATTGAATTTGACGAGCATAAATGTACAATTAACCAACGATTTTTTTTCGAACGCATTTTGTGTAAAATAAAACCAAGCAGTAGAAGTTGTTGTCGTTTGAGTTAACCCTTTACATACACGGGTTTTATCTCATGTGCGAATATTGTAGATTTAGATCAGCCGCCTCAGCCGTGCCATCTGATCTGGATCTACACTGGTTGCCTCCTGGTCAAAAACAGCCCAGTAATATTAAACTTGAGCGAACATGGCAGAGATATGCCGGCTGATCTAGATCTTAACTGTTCGCCTTGGAAAACAGCCATCCCAGGGTTAAGCCCATAGAAAGAAACCGAAATAATTTTATAGCGGTGAACATACCAGCATTAAAATTTTGTCAAGCAGTTTTTTTTTTTAAATATCCGATAATTATTTGAAGTTTCCACTTACAAGAAGTGGACTCTATTAATACAGAATCTGAAGGAACGGCCAGAACCGTGAGTGAAACTTGCTCAAGCGTACATTTTTACAGAGCATGTTTCTAAACAATGATTAAATAACATTATTATTATTTATACTTACAGAATTTAAAGAAGAACTCGTTCGTCTCTACAATGAGAAAGAGTCCATGATTCCGGCCTCACCTCTGGTAGAAGACCATGCTGTCCCTTTAATTAAACTCTACGTACAGCCCCCGATGTCGGCGTTTAACAAACCGAATGCCTTTGGACATGGAAAGAAATCTCCTGAAAAGACGTCCGTCTCTTCGTACAGGAAGTTATTCCTCAATGACAACAATGTTCCATATAAAAATATATACGTGGAGGCAAATGCCGGCTACGGGAAGACGTCCTTTACCCAGAAAGTTGCAGTAACGTGGTGTCTTGCTCAAAATCTCTCCAACTCAACTATCAGCAAAGATCAACAGGAGGACGTCGATACACTAAAACGCTTCGACTTACTGTTCCTGTTACACTTACGAGATTTCCACGGTGACGACACGTGCCTTCTTGATGACCTCATACACAAGTTTGTGTCAAAGAATTTGCCAAGCAAAGAAAGATTTTCAAAAGAGTTTATAGGAAGAATGTTACAGAATAAAACGTGTGTAGTCATCTTGGACGGGCTAGACGAGTGGGTGCATCCCGAGACTTGTCCACAAACACCCGGAATACCACACAACAACTATCGTGAACGATGTACCCAGTTAACAACAACGCGACCGTGGAAGCTGAGTTCGATAGGTCTGAAACCAAACCAAATTGACAGACATATAGAGATATCCACGCTCGATGACAAAACTTCTCAAGAACTGAAATCAAATGCCGTTAAACTCCTGAGCGAAAACAGTGGCGAAAGGGAGCCTGATCTGAACGACTTTGACAGAAAAGTGTCTTCGGTAAAACTCGGAGATATCCGTTTAATTCCGTACATCTTACTACAGCTTATTTGTATCTGGTTTGATGGTCTTAGCATTGGCAAGTCGAAATGTGAAACATACAGTAACACTATTGAATTAACTCTTCAGCGGGGTTTGAACAAGAAAAATGCGCCGACCCTTCCTACTGGAAACGCTGAACATAACTGTACAGTCCCAGAATGTATGAGACATAACGCGTTGTGTAATCAGTATATGAACTTACTCTTAAAGGTCGGGAAGTTAGCGTTCTATGCATTATTTCAGAAAATAAAAGAATCCAGCCTCGTGATTGACAGCACAACTGTGTTGAAATTTCTAACAGAACAGGAACTCGAGTTCTGTCTGAAAATCGGACTGTTGAGTCAAATCAAGGACAGAAGTAAAGTCGCAGTTAAGCGCTATCAAGTTTTCTTTCAACATAAATCCATACAGGAATTTATGGCTGCCTTGTACATTGTGTCTGAATGGAACAACGGAACTATAAAATCAACTATTCTTGAAGATTGTTCATCGCTTTCAAGCATATTAGAAATGGAAAATCTGTTTGTTTTTGTATGCGGTATGAATCCGGAAGTATATACATGTATTTCCGGTGAGCTGCAGACGATCGTTGACCTTGACAATGTGACGTGTACATATAGAACATACATGTATACTGTTGATTATGACTGTCCAGATTATTACAACGCTAGGAGAACAATGAAATCTTACCAGTCAATGCAGTTAGAGTGTCTACAAGAAAGTTTGAGAAATGGAAATGACAGCTGTCCCATCCCTCTTTATTTCGTGCTTGATAAACACAGTCTAACATATGATGTTAAATCTTTGAAATCAATAATGCAAGTTAATGAAAGTATCGGGAAATCTCCACAAGTATCATTAAACGAGAAGATAGTAGCCGCCATGCTGTCCGATAATCCTCCCTTTGTGTTCATGCAGTCGCTGGATCCTGGTGTGTTCACCTCCCTGGAGACATTGAGAGTAGAAGACTGTGACAAGGAACCAGTATGGCTGGCTGACATCCTCACTGAATCAGCCCGTACATTGAAATGTCTGACACTATCAGGACATATCTCTCTGTCCGATATCAGTATAACGGCGCTCACAGGACTGACATGCTTACAATCATTGTATCTTGTTGACGTTCACATGACTCACAGTAACCTTAAATGTCTCTATGCTTATATCAGCCAGACCACAACACTGACACAGCTCAAGCTGGAGTGGATAGACTGCTCGGACCACGAGGGTCAGTACCGTGATTGTGACGTCACCTTGGACCTACATCGTCTGAACGAGGTGAAGATGCTGCATCTTTATATCGTACCATGTAGAGAGCTACACGTGAATCCAGCATGTCTGGAGAAGCTCGAGTTCTGCCACGGGGAGAAGATGACAGCCAGAGCCAGCGCCACATTGTGGCAAGATCTACGTGCAGCACCGGTCCTATCATCATTAACGTTATACAGGATGACATCCTGCCAGGAGATGATACAAACCATTCCTACATTAACTCAGCTACAGCATCTCGAAGCTTGAGGATCGATATGGGTGACGTCATACCACGACTCTCTCCTGACATGACACATCTAGAACATGTGGTGCTATCCTTCGTAAAAATGTCGTCTGCAGCCTGGAGACAACTGTTGATCAGTGTCGGCCAGCTGCAACATCCGGTCACGGTGGAAGTTAGACTACTGTAAGGGACCATCCGAGGAGGAATGGAGGACGATTGTGAACGTGATCAAGACAACGCCGACATTATCACTATTACAGGATTTGAGTTTCACGAGGGACTGGCGTAGTGATTGTGCATCACTGACTCTGAAAAATCAATAATGTAATTAAATATCAAAGCAAACTAGATTTACATTCAACCGTGAACTTTATGCGAAATATAAAATGATACATGTACACAAAAAGACAAAGAACTTTTGATTTTTTAAATCTTATTTTATTGAAACAAAGTTGGTGACATTTCGAATAATTTACAAGTATTTATATGACTATACGCGTACATGTATATACAAACGGATCTTTGAACATAGTTAAATTAACTACAAATAGTTCCAAAATTTCAAGTAATTATTTAATTACTTATATGTATATTTGTATATGTATTAAATATTAAAAAAGTAACAATTTAAAAATCTAAATTTCTAAGGATTTTTCATTTATATATTGAATGTACATGTATATAGTAAAAGTGCAAGTGTATTATATTGATTAAAATTTACATACTGACGTGATTTTACAAGTGTTTATGATGATTATACATGTACATTGTAAATATACTCGAGTACAAAAGAAATGTCTCAGCTAAGAATAAATAGAAATCATTACCTTCAAGTAAGCAGTGAATTTATTTATAATCTATTTTGAGTCAGAAGACAAACATTTCATGGTATAATGCACACACATAAAAAACTGCTTTTATCATTGGTTCTTGCGTGTATAAGAAATGAATGACCTAACACAGCAAGCATCCAGTCATGTTTAGCAATTTAGAGAAAAATGCTGAAATTATATACACTAGGCGTTTCTTTTGTGCTCGAGTATATATCAATTGTAAGATATGAATGTACATGCATATGTTGATTGAACATATTGAAGTATAAGTATTAATTTTATTATTATATTGATTTAACATGTTTACAACAATATGATTTTAAATTATCTCGATTTATATTAATACGTTTATCTATAGGTAAAATTGATAAATAAATGACATAAAACTTTTTGGATTTTTATCAATTTCTTTAAGATTAAACAAACTATACGGCAGGTATCCGATATACCTGTGCCAGAAGTAGGATTCTTAATATAAAGCCTGGAACCATTG